>CAKNYM010038804.1:0-37911 GCA_932195095.1 Andricus curvator | reverse complement strand
TGTTTAAATAACTTTTTATAAACAATTGCAAACGTCAAAAGAAAAAACAGGGGTAATTTTTTTTTGGCTACGCCATTGATGCAGTAGTTAGTTTGAGGCTATCTCGGCTAGATTCGGCTTGGGTTTTAATGGGTTAATATGCCCAATTTTAATTTAATTTTTTAAACTCTTTTTTTTTCTTTTACGAAATTTAAAATATGTCTGGTATTTAATAATTGTTAAATATGTTTACCAGCAGGGAATATAAAACAAGTCTGACGGATGTAAAGGTCGCTATATGAAATGGAAAGCAATTAATTTCTCAGATAATCTGTTCAATATGTTCTGCATTTCCTCTGATGGAAAAATCACGTTTTCAAAAAGATAAAATATTCCTCACTTTTACGTTGAAAAGTGAAAATCCTAATCTTTTTCTATTCAAGCCTTACTGCCGGGCTGTCGGAATTGTATGCTATGAGAGCATAAAATTGGAACCAGTATCAATTTTTATGCATTTTTGCAGTTACCTCGCTCACGAAGACAGCGAGATGACAGAAAATTTTTGTCGAGTGGGTTCCAGTACAATATATGAAATCATCTCCGAAGTATGCCCGCTGATTTAGGAACTCTTATCACAGATATAGTCTCCCGAAGAATGGAAAATTGTTGCTCAAGGCTTCAGAGTCAGATGGGATTTCCCAAATTGTTTCGGAGCTCTACATGGAAAGGAGATTCGAATGAAAGTCCCCCGTCATTCAGGCAGCCTTTACTCCCTCACAGCATGAGATATCGGCGGGATATCCCATTTATCTCCCAGGATATCCTGGGCATATCCCAGGAGATCCTAGGGACATTGCGAATGATCTCTTACAGGGCGGAAATCTCGATATCCCTGGAAAGTCCCAAGGATATCTCAGAACATCCTGAGGATATCCCAATTCTATAATTTAGTATATTCCTGGAAATTCAGATATATCTACTGCCAATTATATGTATATTCAATCGTACCAATAAAATAACTCATCATTTAACAATATTACGTACTTTTCCGGAGATTTTGTACAAGTACAGCATTATAAAGTACAATAATAGTAGAGTCCGCTCTAAAGTCACTTCCAGGTAAATTCCATCATGGCTGTCAGTGTGCGAAAACTGTCGCGCAATAATAAGTGACGCTTTAACAAAAGTCACAAATTCTCGAATATTCGTGCCGGATTATAATCTATTCTCATTTATATTATATAAACCAACGCGGTACATATTAATTTGATAGTTTTTTTTATCATAAAAACTGATTTTGCCGGTATACTGATAGTGAAAAGTGCGATCTCTAAACTGCGCAATTTAGAGGTTACAAACACAATAACAGCCAACAATTGAATTTTCAGAAAGTGGCTTGCTTTTTATTGTAAGTAGGGTGTTATTGGTTATGAAAATAATTGGCGGTAATCATTTTTTTATAATTATACTGGGATAGAATTTGAAAGAAACCGAATATTCGAGATTTGTTTAAAGCAGTTTTTTATCAAACGTATGTTTGTGAATCTTTATGTTTTCAGGCATTTTACATACTTTAATTAATATGCATTTCAGAAATATTGGATTCCATTGCCAAAATTGTGTATATCCCGCACCGGATATTGAGTGGATATCGTACGGGGCGGAAATGTCGATATCCTTGGAATATGCCAGGGATATCCTAGGAGATTTTTGGGACATTTTTCAGGATATCCCATATCCCGCTGAGATATCCTAGGGATATGTCAAGAATATCATTTTGTTGTGAGGGCTTCAATTATAAGAAGTACCACAGCTTCAAGATGCTGGCATCATGCGATTCTTACTATCGGTTCACATATATGGATTGATGTTGGGAATTATGGTGGGCCAATTTGTTAATTATTACCTCTTTACAACATTTTCATTCTCTGAGGTTCTGTGAGTGATTCTTCTGCGTTTCAAAACACTGATATGTCAGGCACTTGAAACGCATCAATCTGGCCTTCCTGACACGGCTCTCCTACCGCGATCTAATATTCGCTTACCTTTTTTTTTGTCGGAGATCCGATTTTTACGTTCACACATTACATTATGAAGCCATATGATAGGAACAACGACCTTACTGAAAGACAAAGAGTGTTTAATTACAGGTTTTTTATATTCTATACTTCATTACTCTCCATTTCCACAAGGTATATGAAAGACAGACAGTAATGCTCGTTTGTTATTAGGTGATTTTATAATATTTCTTCATTGCAGATTATCTAGGGCTCGCAACTGTATTGAGGACAGTTTTGGAATCCTGTCTGCTGGGTGGCAAATTCTGCACAAACGGTTGGACTTCAAACTGGAAACATCCATTAACATTTTCAAGGCTTTGGTCAGTAGAACATCCTGATGTCCTGATCAAGAAAAATTACAACTGCAGTTTTGGTCAAAAATGTGTTATTTATATTGTTAGATTCATTATGGAAAAACAAATTTAACTGGGCTAGCCATTATTAACCCTTGTAATTAAATCTCGAGATAATTATGTCTTTTTTAACATATCTACAGCGATTTTCAAGAATTCCTGACGAAGAAGCAATAGACTACCGTCGGAAATTGTCGGTACGATCAGTGCGAGCGGTACTAAAAATCGAAATTATTTCATAAATATACATGAATTTCAAAAGTATTTCAGCTTTTTATTATCAAATTTTTTATAACAAAAATACATAAAATATTGAACGTAAAATATATGTGAATTAAAAATTAATATCGAACGGAGGGATTCTGCTTTTTGCTAATTTCTCATTAAGTATCTTAACTAAATTGCCACTTAAATTATAACATAAAAGTTACTCGAATTATCCTTGTACTCCACGTTTTAAAAGACTCAACGTTGAGATTTTAAGTCTCGATAGCTTTAATCTGATGTATATATCATATTTCTCGTAAAGCAAAAAGTTTCCCATCAGGGATGAAAAAAAAATTTCAATTTGATTTTTTGAGGAAAAAATTGTTGATATTTTTGGATAAGAAATCAAAACGATCCAATTAGGGGTCTCAAGGGTAGAAAATATGGATTTATATTTTTTATGGAGCCCGCACTAGTATGTAGAATTAAAAATGACCACTGATTTTTTTAAATATCAGAAAATTATTTTCATGACTTTTCACCTTTTTTAGATTATGTCACAAGCTGTGACGCCTAATTAACATTTATAATTATATTTATTATATTATTCATAATTATGATATTAAAATGTGACGCGAGTATATAAAACTAAGCTATGGTCCCGAACCTATGTATGTACTCGGGTGCTGGAACGTACACTATTGACACTAAATTGACGCATGTATGAAGTATAATGTGCCGTGTATAGCGATTAGGTGCTCAGTGAACGCACACTATTCATCCTCACGTATGCGTGAGATATAGCGCACTATGCGCAAGGGCTGGGGGGACTACCCGATGGCACAGGGCCCGTACAAATATGTGAAAAGCAAAAGCGTTATGATTGGATGAAAACAAAACGTGTATCTATGTGTACCTTTATGGGGCACATTTTATACCCATCAAGATATATAAACCCACGAAATTATTAGCAAAGAGTTCAGTATAATTTTGCTTTCCGTTGCGGTCGGTTTAATTTTGAATATCAGCTGATCATTCAGTTGACTGTCACAGTTCAGTATAATTTTTAATTCCGTCGCCGTCGGTTTGACTTTGAATCTCAGCCAGTCATTTAGTTAACTGTCACAGTATATTTTTGTCATTCCGTCGTAGTCAGTTCAATTTTGAAGCTCAGGCAGTCAATCAGTTATTCAATCAGCTAATATAATTTTAATTCGTATGCACGAGTTATAACTCCGTATCGCCGTAGAAGTATTCATTTGTTATGTTGAACTGGCTCGAAATATAATATAGTGTAATTACGTGACACCAATTTTGGATTATCAGTTTGTTTGTGTGCGTGTGTATACGTGTATTTCTGAATCAAGAAGCCTATTAGCACCAACATTTGTCAAGTTCTTATGTGTATGAACTATTTCAAAAACACTATTAGTGGCACGTCTTAATGTGTAAACAGTCATAGCCGCAACCGAGAGACAAGATCAACATCATCCTTGTACCATCATTTGGAATCCTTTACTAACACTTGACCATAAAACGTGTTACTTAAACCTGGAAACAGTTGCGGATCGACAAGCACCAAGTATTGACACAGTTTAACCAACAGACGACATTTACTACAGGACCACCAACGTGTTACTTGAATCTAAAAACATTTCCGGATCCACAAACATCAAGTATTGACACAGTTCCTACAGAGCTCGTTATTATATTTCGAAATACCATTATACTATACTCAAGATATTATACGAAGGACGATACTTGGGAACCCACGGACATGTCATCTTTTTTCGAGGTCTGCCCTGGTGTCCTGGTTTTTTCTTGAAAACAGGCAAAATGTCCAAGATTTTTGACAGCAAATATTTTTTATTTTTATTTTTCTACAATCGCAGTTGCATGTTTCAGCATAATACTGAACGCGACTTTATAGAAATGCGCGCGCTATCCAGATTCTGGATTTAGTATGTGAACAGTGCTTCGGCGTACATGTATTTATTTATACATACATGTTATAAATACATGTTATAAATCATTAAATCATCAAATAACAATAATTACAATAATAGTACAGTGTTTATACCATTTCCCATACTTTTGTCAAGGTTATCTGGTACATTTTTGTCTTCATGACCCGACCCAGATGGTAACCCTATTTAACATATTTACTTCGATCTTTGAGGAATATCTACGAATCCTCCAATCTACGTAAGTATTCAATGATCATTTTAATTATCAAGCATTTATTCGAACAATTACGAAACTCACCTTTCCTGTATTGTTCAAGGTGGAGCCAATCTGTGAAATCTCTCGAACTGCAGCTCTGACTTGTTAATTTTCAAAGACGATCACTTTTATTGTAAAGTCTCAATAAATTTCTATCATTGTAAAACTAATACCTCTCATTGGTTTCCTCATCCCACATTGAAACTCTTTCCTTAACCATAGGTCTAGGGATTTCTTGCAAAACGAGGAATTTAGGGAAGAGTATAAGGGTTTAATTAGCTAGTTACGACCTAACAATTAACTAAATTAACTAAATTACGCAATTTTGTATGCTTCTTCATTTCTTCCTAACTAGTTTCCTCGTTAATTCTAATAAAATAATTTGAATTATTATCGCCTCAGAAAAAAGTAGTTTTTCAAATGGCTTTTCAATTGAATACGTCACAATGTAATAAATTTAAGCTCAGGTATTGGATCTAAAAATTCTCCTCGTACTCGCGGTTCGAATATTCAAAACTGAAAAATGTTGAATTTAAATATGCAAAACTAAACTAGAAATTAAATCATTCAAAGTGAAAATGTTCTGAAATCGAAGCTTTTAAAATTGAAGATTTACAATTTTTCAATGTTAAATTGAAACCAATAATGTTACAATGCATGCAGAAGGGGGCCGCTGGCGTAATTCTAAAATCCTTTACATTGAAATTAGCCATTTTAGGTTTTCATTTTCAAGCTTACATTTTCAATTTAAAGAATTCCAAAATGCGGCCTCGAAGTCCTAAACAATTAAAAATTAAACTTGTTTGAAATTGAAGATTTTGGATAATAACTTTTTAAGTTGATTCACTACTGTTAATATAAATTAATTATTGATCTCTAAAATTGGACTGTATTTCGAGTATTAAAAATTGAACAATAATTGATTTTACAAGACTTAGTAGTTACACAAATGTAAAAATCCGATTGAAACTTTATAAACCATTTTCAATTTTAAAATAAATTGAAATAAATAGATCCATTACAAAATTTTTAGCTTCTAATGTTTAATGTTTCTAACTTAAAATTGTTTAAAATGAAGGCAGTGTCCAGTAGGGCGGAGTAAAAATGACCAAATTAGTCGAATCGTTTGAGCTAAGAGAAAAAATTTTTGGGATGATATCCGAAAAAAGTGAGAAAAAATTTTTTGAAATCGGGTCATATCTTATGTTCTTTTTTTTTTTATTCGAAAATTCAAATCTTTGAAAATTCCAAAAAATTTCCCTATTGCTTCGAAAATTATGGCGAATTTTTTCTATGCACAGTTTTTGCTAGTGAATAATAATAACACATTATAAATTGAAAAAAAAATTTTTGTCGATTTAGAATTTTTTGAAAATGGCCAAAAAACAGGGTTTTTTTAATTGAGTCCTATGCACACATTTAAAAAAAAGTTGAATATGTCGAATATAATGAACCAACGACGACTTGAGTCTTTCCTTTCAGGCAATCTTCCACATATTTCACATGCAGCTGGAGAAGACACATCCACTGAAAGGCAATCATTAAGATTGCAAAACGCTCAAGCATTTTTAAATAACAAAATGCTCGATCTTAATCGGCACCCGGTTGCTCTGACAGACTGATCAAAACATTATCGGCGATTTTAGTTTTTAAATATCGGAAATCGGAACTACGGAACACGTGAAGCGCCACAAAAATTCTCGATGTTAGCAACAGATGCGCGCACGAGAACTACCTAAGATAACAATTAGAAATGCACCTTCACAATATCACTTTAGGAAACTCCTTTTTAGTTACTTATTTGAAAATTCAAATCCTACTCTCGAAATTACACATTGGTAACACTTAAATCCTTGAGTTAAAAACATACATATATAAGCGTGTGCACATGAATGTATTTACGGACAAATTTCCGAAAACGTCTGACCTTCGATTTTTTTTAAACTACGTATACTTATGTATTTTGACGCGCTGATTACGAATATGATAGTAAAAATTGGCAGAAATTTGATTTTCATAGGAAAAACCATTTAAAAAACGTATAAAATCATGGTGTTTTCCATCAATAATGGAAATTTCGAAAAATGTTTCAGATAAAAGTTGTAGATATCACAAAAATTAACATTTTATATTATATTAATTTTTAGCCTATGAGTAACAGTTTTCGGGATATTCGAAGTTGAAGATGGAAAACCACAAACATTTCATATTTCTTAGAACTGTTACCCATATCACAGGGGTGCCTTCCTGCACCCCAGTAGACGTTGAAAAGGAGAACCTATGTGATCTACACTATGTCTGTGACCAGTTACAGGTGTGCCTTTACGCCCCCCCCCCTCCCTGAGACGTTGAGAAGGAAAACTTATTCGACCTATCCTATTTCTGTGACAAAACCCATAAAAAACGTATAAAATCACGGGTTTTTCCATTTATTTCCATAAATAATGGGAATTTCGAAAAATATTTCAGACAAAAGTTGTTGATCTTATCGAAATGCACATTTCATGTTTCATTAATTTTTAGCCTACGATTGATAGTTTTCGAGAAAAAGGTAGACAAAGTTTAAGAGTTATAACAAGGTGGGATATGATAGGGGTTGGGTCTTTTTACACCCTACGCGCTTTCGAATGCGTCTTCCTTATTATCGAGCATTTTCGTTTTCTTAACATTTGAGTTTTTTCTTATTCTTGTTGCTTTTTATTCTCATCCTGATGGATCAAAAGTATAAGTTTTTCCGTCTGAGTCTAATTCTACAAGATCGGGAGAAAACTTTACAATGGTTGAAAGATTTTGAACTTATTCTAATGGAACGGTTCTGTGGTAAACAAAAGAAAAGAATGGCACACGCATACTGTTGCTGAAAACACCTGGTTTGAGACCAAGCTACGTTGACTGAATTGATCAAAAAACACGTTGCAGAAGGACAGAGATCCATACCGATTGTTGGAAAGAATATATAAACCTTGAAGGTCATGGTTATGTGCATAAAACCGTGAATCATTCTGGGGAGTTCGTGGATCGCGATACTGGAGCCCATACTTAGAACATCGAGTCTTCCTGGCGGTGGATGAGACTATTGCTCTCTTGTGGTGGCGTCCGAAGAAGCAGTCTTGCAGATCACCCATGTGAGTTTCTGTGGCGGCGGCGAGTCAAGAAAATGGGGGCAGATCCCGTCAACCAGTTGCTAACTGATATAAAAAACTGTTATCCTGGTAAATAAGATGAGGTGTTACAATGCTTTCATTCCCCCGTCTTTTTAGTTTTTGAGGGGCAGTTTGTCGGCTTTTGCTTTTTTGGGGTGGTTTGGCCTCTTTTTTTTTTAATTTTATGGGGCAGTTTGACCCTAAGTTTTTTTGGAAGTGTAGCCTCTCCATTCTTCTTGATTTTATGGCGCAGTTTGGCGTCTTTTCATTTTTAGTTTTTTGGGACAGTTTGGACCCTTTGTTTTTTTTTCAATATTATCCGACAGTTTGGTGCCTTTTTTCAATATAATCGGATAGTTTGACCCTTGAGTTTTTTAGGGCAGTTTAGCCTTTCTGTTTTTCCTAATCTTATGGCGCAGTCTGACGCCTTTTCATTTTTAGTTTTTTGGGGCGGTTTGACTACTTGTTTTTCAATTAATTGGGCCACTTTGACCCCTTAGGTTTTTGGGGTAGTTTAGCCTTTCTATTTTTCTTGATCATAGAGCGTAGTTTGAGGCCTATTCTTTTTTAGTTCTTTGGGACAGTTTTGACCCTTTGTTTTTTTTAAATATAATCGTAAAGTTTGGCCCCTTTGTTTTTATTTTTCAATATAATCGGGCAGTTTGACCCGTTAGTTTTTTTGAGCAGTTTAACCTTACTGTTTTTTTATATCTTATGGGGCAGTTTGACCCTTTTGGTATTTTAGTCTTTTGGGGCGAAAGCACCCCTGTGACTGGTCACAGAAATAATGTATGTCACATCGATTCCCCTTTCCAACTTCTTATCGGGGGCGGAAAGGCACCCCTGTGACTGATCATAGAAATGATGTAGGTCACGTAAGTTCCCCTTTCCAACGTCTCATCGGGGGGTGGTAAGGCATCCCTGCTAAAAATTACAGATAGGATCCGATAGAGACGGATACACAACCGGATAAGGCTCCGGATAGCTCATTTCGGAATCTAGTGCGCCCCTATCTGGTCCTTACACGGTTCGTAATATCATGCGCGGAAGCATAGCGGCTTTATCCGGATTGTATTCGGCATCACAAAACGGAATTATATTTAACTAAGACAAAAATGGTATTTTATACGGCCCTATCCGGAATTCGGTCGAAAATTAAGTATCTGGAACTATGTCGAAACTTACATTAGAAGACTGTTTTCGTTCAAGTCCGAAGACGATTGCCTATCTGGCTCTATCCGACTTCCAAGCGGACATCGGAAACAGAAAAGGGAATTATGTGTCCGACGGAATCTTATGTGACCCTATCTGAAAATATGTCGGAACTTACATTACACGGAGAAAAATGGAGAAATAATTGTTATGAAACGTGCTGTATTACATTACAGATTATTATGGTACTAGTGACTATTGCTAGAGTACAGGTACCCTTTCTAAACTGTTTAGTTGTTATTACTAGATCACATCATTCCTATATGTATAAATGAGTGTTTAATAGACTAATAAAATTAAATGTGATATAGATCTCACTTTGATTCATTTCAATACAGTACCTTTGGTAAAAGACACCTTATTTAGTAAATCCTATTCAAAATATATTACTATGTATAGTTAAGTTTAGAGTCAAAATAAGATGCGTCGTGCAATGTCAAATATGTATATATATATATATATATATATATATATATTTTACTAGGGCTGGTGAAAAATGTTCTTATAACACACCGAGAAGGGTCCGCACTTCTCGGTAGTGTGGGGATGATGATGTCATCACTACAATGATCTCAATATATAAGAATATACACGGAGATCTTAATTTGACCATTATATTGATGCCATCAACGACCCACTAAAAAACACCACGCTTTCTCCTGACAGAAATCCCCCCACCCCCCCGGAACCGCTTTCGCATTACTTCAGGGGGTGCCATTTCTTTGCCTACTAGGGCTTCTACTGGTTTTCTTTTCTTTGGCACCTTGTCCCAAACAGGATGTACGCATCGTCCTCAGTATGTGCGGTGGTACCGCACATCGAGCTCGTCGGCTTTCGACATCCTGCTTGGGGGTGATAGATTGGACTGCCTCGGGCTCCTGGTAGTTTCTTCCTCCTGGAATTTATTTCACTTCATGGCCCAACCAAGATGTTATGCATTGTCCTCAGCAGCACGACGATGTCGTGCAGCGGGCTCGTCGGCCTTTGAACATCTTGGTTGTGCATGGTTGGATCTGGCTGGTTACTTCTTCCTGCTCCTTACTGCACACATCGTCCTCATCAGCAGAACAGATGTACCGCATCGGGCTCGTCGGCCTTCGGCAGTTTAGGGCTTGAATAGTTTCCTTGCTAATAAGACTACTTGTGCGTCCTCAGGCGTTACGGCGTTATGTCTCCAATCTCGCTTTCTAGCCTATGCTTAAATTCGGCCCAGCGTTTGCACTCGAAAAAAGTGTGTTTCGCATCGTCGGCTTCCGCCTCGCAATACTTAGACTTTGGATTGCTGACTTTTCCTCTCTTGAACAGGTAGTTACGGAAGTAACCGTGTTCCGAGAGGAATTGTGTTATGTAAAAGTGGGTTTCTCCGTGTTTGCGGTCCAACCATGCGTTCACCTGTGGGATCAACCTGTCGGTCCATCTGCCTCGGTGATGTTTGCGCCAACGTTGTTGCCATCGTTCCATGCTGGCTGCTCTGCCTTCGTCTTTCGCTGTTGCTTTGGCTAGTTCGGGTCTCTTGTGGAACACTTTCTTCTTCTCCTGGGCTAGAAGATCGATCGGTATCGTCCCCGCGATTACTAGAATCGCTGGTTCGGATACCGTTCGATAAGATCACGCGATTCTTAGTGCGCCTCTTTGCTGAACCGCTGCCAAACGTCTCCGGTATGTCTTCTTTTTTAATGCGTCCACCCATATTTCAGCTCCGTAAAGCATTATGGACTGGGCTACTGACATTAGCAGTCGGCGCTTGCGGGGTCTCGGGCCACTCACGTTGGCCATGAGTCTACTGAGTGCCGTCGTGACGCCTGCTGCCTTATCTGCTGCCTGTTTCATTTGTTCACCAAATGATAGCCTATCATCCATCCATATTCCTAGATGTTTAATAGCTGGTTTAGCTGTAACCACTGTCGGTCCAACCTGCATTGGTATGTGCAGGGGGATGTACTTCCTCGTTACTATCACCAGCTCAGTTTTCTCCGTAGCCACATCTAGTCCGTGGTATTCTATCCACCTGCTCACGCGTCGCATCACCTGGTTCAGCTTCCATTGCAGCTCCTTCGTAGATCTCGCTGCAATTACCGCTAGAATGTCGTCTGCATACCCACTTAGATACGTATCTTCTGGCATTCCTATCCTCAGGATGTCATCGTAAGACACATTCCAGAGATCAGGGCAAAGGATTGAACCCTGAGCTACTCCGGCCGTGATCTGTTTCCTTCATGGGCCTTCTGTAGTGTCGTATATCAAGACTCTATCGGCAAGATAGCTTCTCAACATACGCATGAGGTACTCTGAAGTCTTAAAACCCTCCAGCGCCTTAATCATCTCTACCCATCTGGCCGAGTTGAAGGCATTTCGCACATCCAGCGTTGCCAGCAGAACAATTTTTCTGGTGTATCGGCTTTCCTCCTGTACTCGATCTATGGTGTCCACTACCTCTTGGACCGCGTGTATCGTGGACCTTCCTTTCCTGAACCCATGCTGTCTCTCGGAGAGATCACCTCCTGCTTGGACGGCCGCCAGCAAGCGAGGCTTCAACATCTTCTCCATGAGTTTCCCGGTGGTATTGAGCATGCACAGTGGTCTGTACGCCGAAGGAGAATTCGGATCTCCTTTGCCTTTGCTAATCAACACTAGCCTTTGGACTTTCCACTGTTTGTGGAATACTCCAGCTCGCAGACAGCAGTTCATCATGTTGAGCAGCATCTGTGGGCAGATGGGTGCAACAATTTTCAGGCCTTCGGCTGGGATCCCATCAGGTCCTGGCGCTTTTCTGTTCTGCAGGGAGGTCGCAGCTTCTATCAGTTCCTCCTCACTGAAGAGTGGGATAACCGTTAAAGGGGTTCTGTAGCTGTCCTTCCCTCTTGTCGGATGTGTCGGCAAGAGCACGTCGAGAGCCCCGAGCTTCCGGGTCACAATTTTGTAACCCAAGCCCCAAGGCTCATTGTCCACTTCCTGGCGCAAGTTTCACCAGCTCTGGCGTTTGCTTTTCTTAATAACCTTGCCAAGTTCTTTCTTGGCCAACTTGTACTCCTCAGCGCCTCTTCGATTCTTCCTAGCCGCCGTTCGCCTACGTTTGATGCATTCTCTTCGCAGATCAGCTATTTCACCATTCCACCAATAGGCCGATGTTCTGTTATTGTCCGGGATCGTACCTTCGTTTCCTGCTCGTCTGAATGTTGGCGTTTTGCCGGTATTCATGACCAGCAGGCCCCGTCTTGCAGCCATCTCCAGTATTCGTTTTCCCCGCGAGTCTGATTTCGGCATTCCCCATTCTACCGCTTTAGCTTTGAAGTCTCATGTCGCTATCACTCCTCCCTCTGTATCTTGGATGAGGTCTTCTGGAAGATCCAGTTTTCCCTGGAAATCCTGAATGCTCTCATTAGGCGTGAGGTAGCAGCTCACGTACGTGACACCTTTGCTCTTGACGCACACGTATCCGTCTCCAGAGCCCTGGCTTTCAATCAGCACTACTTCTTTATTTCGCACTCAGATGGCTGCTGTTCCAAGTTTGTCCGGAAACCATGTTGTGGTGTCCCTATCCGTGTACTTGCAGAATCTGGCTTGGTGTCCATAGTCTAGACACATGAAGCACCGATCGATCCGTGATCTTCGTCTGACCCTGCTGTTTATCCACCCCACTTTTATGTGTGCGGTTTCCAGTCGTTCGTTAGCTGCTTGTTCGTTGAGCACCACGATGGCGATCACTTGTTCTCGCCTGTTGGCCTTCATGATGGACACCTTTGCGCCTTCTGCTTTTGCGCCGAGGTCTCTCTGAAGTCCCTCCTCTACTTCCTCTCGTGGTAACACTGTCGAGGTCCAAAATCTCCAGCTTGACAGCGCGAACCAGATTTCTCATGGTTCCCATGTCACCCAGCGGATTGAACTGATGCAGGTTTCTGTCTCTTCCGGCTTTAGCTTTGACTTAATGACTCCCAGTACCTCTGCATAATATTTCCCTTCCGCTGGCTTGATTAGCAATGCTTCGAGGCGTGGCTTCCTGGTCGGGTTCCGTTGGCGCTTCTGATTTGGGGCCTTGTCATCTGCCTTCGTTTTCCTATTTGTCGTCCTTTGAGGGGTCTCATCTCCTCTCAATTGGTTATTGGTTTTCTTGGCCTTCTTGCTCGTGACCAAATTCCAATTCTGAAGAGCTGCATCCTCCTTCTTTTTCTTCTCTATCGGCGTAGCTGATTGGTTTTCAGCTGGGCTTGTTGCGGCTCGCTTGTTCTTTGGAGTGTGAACCGGCGTGCTCATACCCTTGCAAGGGTTCTTTGCACACTTCATCAGCAGTCCAACGAGACCATCAATGTCCTTTTTTTTATTCTCCCGCTTAGACTTCAGGTCTTCAATCAGTTTATCCATCTTCTTAATGCGAGTTTTAACCGTTGTACTGATGTTCTGCTGCTTGCCAGCAGCTTTCTTCATTTTCGACGTTAATTCAGACATCTCACTGATTATGTCCTCAATGGACGTCTCTTCCGCCTGGTTGCTCTTCTGTAGGGCAGTCGTGCCTTTTGTGGTCTCCATTTCAGATGAAATCGCGGGTTCGGATCTCTCAATGTCAGTTTTGAGAGTTGCCGCATGTTCTGCTACGCTCGTGTCTTCTTTCCCACAGTCTACTTGGTTTGTGATGAGGTTCTTCATGAAAGTTCGCCAGCGCATCGTGCATGGAGGGGCGGGCCGAAATAGCTGGGAACGGGTATACCCTCGGACCTAAGTCCTACCCCAGTTCCCTGGGGCTCAGCCTTCGTTTAACCAGTCCCGGAAAACACGGACGGACTGGAACTCGCCCGGGGCACTGCAGATTCCGACCTCTGCAGCCACCACGCACTCCCTGATCAAGGCCCGAAGGGGCTGGCTTCTCATCCCATGCTGCGGCTGACACATCGGCAGTGCAAGCACACATCAGCCCCTCGCCACGTCAGCGGGTTAGGCAGACGTGGTTCGGAGCACTTCTAGTGGGCCACAGCAGGAAACAATCGTGGTTTTTTCTCGGTGTATCCTTCGCCCAGTGTGTTTGGTCCGCGGGGCCTATTTTATTTCAGCCCTACCCTCTGTTTCCAGCGAGCATTCCCCTATCCGCCACCTGGGGACGCGCCAATAACGTTGAGTCTATGAGCCTTCTGCGACTCAGTACCAGAAAGCTACCGCCAATATCAGGGCTAACCAGGGCAACCGCAGTAGCGTTGCATTACCGCCATCAGTTCGCGAGTTCGTGCCAATCTCGACTACACCTTTTTTATATTTTTTTGTGGATTACAAAAGAAGATAATAAGCGCTATTAAAATGAAAATAAAACGACGAATATCTCAATTAAGTCAAAAGTTATAGAAATTTAATAAAACATTGGGGGTTTATGATAAAGAAAACACAAAATTCAAATATGACAATGTTTTTTTTTCGTTGTAAGATATAGTTTATACGTTTTTTAAATAAAGGGTTGCAGTACAAAGCTAGTTAACCGACGTTTTTGGCAAAAATGAGCTTTTTGCATTAAAAATTATTAAAAAATCGAGTACATGTTGTTAAAGGACTTGTTCGAAATCTCATTTTTATTGTAGTAATAAAAAGATTGGTAATTCGTAACCAGATACCTGACTCTCTGTACACATGTCTGCTGTCTTCTTTTTTTTTACATGCCTAACTTCTTGTCTTTTTTAAAACTGTTTTTGTGACCATATGCCTCTTCCTAAAAGTTTTTAAATACTGTAAAATAATAATATAATTTTTTTCAAAGAAAAAAATCTTAAATAAAGCTATTTGCCACGTTGTTCGCACCAAAATACCGTAATCAAATTCCAACATAAAATGTTAAATCTTCATTTTCTACCAAAAGCCACTTTTATAACTTTTACAACAGTTACAGTGCGATGCCGCCATATTAAATCTTTATTTTCCCGGAACAGAATAAGTTTTTTCTATGAAAACTTTTTTATTCTTATTCAGCCTCCCCATATTTCGAGAGCAAGTTTTTATTATTTTTAAAAATTGAAAAATAGATTCTTAGTCGCTATCTAAAAACGATTTTCAAAACCCATGAAATTAGAACCGCCAAATGCTTGAATGATTTACTCGGGAATTGGTTAACTTTTTCTAGGCAAAACTCATTTTCTCCCAATTTAGCAACTCAATATCTCGGGAGCAAATTTTTATTTTTTGTTTAAACTGAAAATTGCACTTTTTATCGTGATCATAGAGCCGGATCAAAAACCAGATAATCCTAATTTATTACACCGTATAAGAATCCGGATAGAGCCCGACAAAATGCCGCATAGGGCAATATGTACAGCGGAAATATTCCGCATAGAGCTGGATAAAGAACCAGATAGGCCAAATAAAATAGGGCTGGACAACGCAAATATTCCGTATACAACCAAATAAAAAACCAGATAGAAAAAATGGTATACACCGACCAAGTTCCGCATAGAGCCAGATTTAAAACCAGACACAAATACCGTATAAGTATGCGGATAGAATCAGATGAAAACCGTATAGGGTTTTACTGGACACCGAAAATATTTCGCATATAACCGAATAAAAAACCAGATAGAAAAAATTGTATCCACCGACTAAGTTCCGTATAGAACCGTATTAAAAGTCGGACACAAAAACTGTATAAGTATCCGGATAGAATCCGATGAAAACCGTATAGGGCTTTACTGGACACCGAAAATATTTCGTATACAACCGGATAAAAAACCAGATAGAAAAAGTTGTATACACCGATCAAGTTCCCCATAGTACCAGATTTAAAATCAGACACAAATACCGTATAAAAATCCGGATAGATTCGAAGAAATTTCGAATCCTATCCGTCTCTATCGGATCCTATCCCTGTGGCTGGTCACAGGAATAATGTAGGTCACGTAGGTTCCCCTTTCCAACGTTTGAAGGGTGGGGGCGGTAAGGCACCCCTGTCACTGGTCACAGAAATAATATAGGTCAAATCGATTCCCATTCCAACTTCTTATCGGAGGCGAGAACGCACCCCTGTGACTGGTCACAGAAATAATATAGGTCACGTAGGACCTACACAAATAGGATAGGTCGAATAGGTTACTCTTTCCAACTTCTCAGGGCGGGGGGGGGGGGGTATTCCTGTGACTGGTCACAGAAATAGTGTAGATCACATTGGTTCCCCTTTCAGACATCTAATGGGGTGCAGGAAGGTACCCCTGTGATAGGTAACAGTAATACTTTAAGAAATATGAAATGTTTGTGATTTTCCATCTTCAACTTCGTATATCCCGAAAACTGTTACTCATAGGCTAAAAATTAATATAACATAAAATTTGCATTTTGATGAGATCTACAACTTTAGTCTGAAATATTTTTCGAAATTTCCATTATTTCTGGAAATAAATGAAAAACCATGATTTTATACGTTTTTTATGGGTTTTCCCATGAAAATCAAATTTGCGCCAATTTTCACTATCATATTCGTAATCAGCGCGAAAAAATCGGAGGTCCGACGATTTCGGTGTAAGTTAGAGCCGTTCCGGGATCCGACCGTTCTGGTGCATGGCCTGGAGGCCTGAAAAGGAGCACAACAGATAGTACAACAGGAGTACATCGTTAAATGTAATAAGCGCATCAAAATACATCAATATACTAAGTTTCAAAAACATAAAAATGTATTAACTTTTGTATTCAAAGAAGCCCCAGTCAACTGTAAAAGAATTATCTATTTATTTTAGTTTTGTTTTATTTCTTCAAAAAATTAATGTAAGTTCACAGTTCTATTCCAAAAAACTGGCTTATCAGACTATTAAAAACATAGAAACTTAACTCATTTCCTTCGGATAGGTAGAGATATAAATTTCATGAACCACTGAGTAACTTATTTTTATTTTGTCTTTCTTCTCATATTTGTAGTATTTACATGTATTATTATTATTTATAGTAATTATTATATTACACGCAGGCACGCACGCACGCACGCACACACACACACACACATATATATATATATATTCGTATTGTTTAATCGATTTCAATTATCTTTCTCTTGTGCTTAAACTTATGAATAATTTTCAATCGATTTTCTCGATAGGGATTCTTTCAAAATAAGACAAATTAATGATAAATAATAGAAATTAATATTATCATAAGTAATAACACGTCACTTTAAACTCGACTCCTTATCTGAAATCGAAAACATTCCTTCTTCACTTATAAAATCCTCACAACTTTGGACACCGTCTTCAACAGGCATTTCATCTTCACTTTCACAATCCTCATAATTTGTAATATCGACTTGAAGTCCTATTCCTCCTTCTTCAAGAAAATGCAATTCGTCATCGTCTTCAACAGGCATTTCATCTTCACTTTCATAATCCTCATAATTTGTAATATCGTCTTGAACTCCTATTTCTCCTTCGTTACAAAGACGCAATTCATTTAATGGCTTTTTCCAAGATTTGATGGTTCTAATCATAGGCAGTTTGAAGCCCATTTCGATCATCTTTCTATACAATAGAGGAGATGTTTCATAAAACGAAGTAGCCAGCTCTTTCTCAGACGGAAGCCACTGTACACGTTTCCCTGCTTTAAACTGCATATTAACAAAAACCAAGGGAGCTCCTTCAACATATTTTTCCACTTCAGAAAGAAACTTTTGTTTGGGAATTACTTCCTTCGCTTTCGCAATCTGCTTGTCTTTTCTGATAATCTGCTGCCGCAGAACGCTATATTTTTTTGTCATGCTTTGTAGCCTGAATTTCAAGTCGAGAACTTCCCTGCGCATTTGCATACGATGACCAAGATCAAAATAATAATCACTATCTTCCATATCGGTTAAATTTTCGCTTGGCTTAGAAACGTTGAAAGAATTATTTTCATTATTGATTTCATACAGCTGAGGCGTAGTAGTTGCGTCTTTTGTAGTTTCAATACTAGGGATTGCAATTTCTACATTTGAAGAATTTTCTGTTTCTTTGACGCTAGTTTTGCTATTTTTTGAGGCAGTCTTGTCAGTCATGGTCCCTTCAATATAGAAATTGGGAATCGCATTGCAGATTAATGTATTTTTAAACGAATTTCTGAAAGCTGAGTCCGGAAAGTGTACGGAACACACTCGTCTCTGTTTCTTTGCATGTTTTGGAGGTAACATGTCCATTAAACTTTCGTCTCCACTGCGTCGTATCCATTCGAGACATCTGCATAAATAAAATATGTACTTAGGACATTACTTTAAATTAATAAATATATATACAAACTAAGAGATATTTAAATGTTTTCAAACATGAACAAGTAAAAATTTCAAGTATTCAGGTGTAAAACACTTTAAATTGCAAAATTACAAAAAAATTAAATGTGAGCATTTAAAATTAACAGTTTAAAATTAAAACAGTAAAAAATTGAACCACTTGAAATCCAAACGTTCAAGATTTTACAACTTTATATTGAAATGCTTTAAAGGTGTAGGTCTTCTAGACTTTAAAAAGATTAAGTATAACAAAGTAAACAACTCGGAATTTGGGGTACGTGACACTAATCCGATTCCCACTTTACCAAATTTTTTTTGGCCATACCAATTCCACAAGGAATGAGATATCGAGCTGAAAGTTTGGGTAAATAAAGAAAAGGAAATAAGGAACGTCTATGTACCAATTAAATTTAAAAATTTTCAAAAATTTGTTACAGAAATTACTTTCTTTTTGTAACTGTAAAAATGTCTTAGTACATAAACGTTCCATAATCCCTTTTCTTTATTTTCCCAAGCTTGCAGTTTGATATATCTCATTTCGTGTGGATTTCTTATGGTCCAAAAAAAATGTCGGTAAGGTAGGCATCAGATAAGTGTCACATGCCTTTAAAATCAAAATTTAACCATTTTAAAACGCTCTAAAATTAAGAATGTATGATTGAAGCCGTGAAGATGAAAAAAAATTTAAACATTACAAATTTTGACATTTAGTTCTTAGAAATTTAAAACTAAACAATGTTTTCACTTATTTGACACGATTTTTACGCCTTTAAGGTTAGAATGATATTTCTAGTACTCGGAGATATCCGAGATGCATTTTAATGAAAAATATTTAATGTTTCATTAAGTCTCAATCAAAAGTCGTAAGTAATATTAATATTATATAATATTAATATTATTATTTCTCTTAAGTTTTGAACGAAGTCCTGGAAATTTAACAATTTTAAATTTGAGGATTTCAAAATTAAACAGTTTCCGAAATAATAATTTATAATTGTACAATTAAAATTTTGAAGATGTTAAAATGAAAAAGTTTTGAACAACAAGAGTTTATATATTATTTTTAATTTAAAGCGTTTCAAAGTAAAAAATTATAAACTAAAAGCTTAAAAAATTAGATTCTCACTTTCCACCATCAAAAGTCCAAACAACAAATTTAAATCTACAGATTGAAAAATTAAAAAATTTCAATGTATATTTTACATTAATTAAAGCGTATGAAATTCAACATGTGTAAACTTTAAGCTTTTGACTCGTAAACTTGAATTGAAATCCATTAAATGTGCAATTTTGAAGTAAGTCTATTAAATTTTAAATAATTTTGGAATAAAATTCAAACTATTCGATGCGTTATAATAAAATATTTTGGGGATTGAATTTTTATCAGTTTCGTACCTCATTTTAATATCATTCACCTTTTCGGAAATGTCTACGTGTACCAAAAGAATCCGGTTACATTTACCGAGATTTCGGTACGAATCAACCCCTTTCCATCCGCACGTAGCCGTGGCCTTAATTTTAAGACTAAAGACTAATTGAGGAGTAAGCGAGCAAAACACGATAAATCCATCCGAGATGATTCATCAATAGGGTGGTTCAAATTTTTTTTCTTGAATTTTCATGCATTGCACCCGAAAATTTGTTTGAATCCACAAGAAAATAAATCCATTTTTTTTTAATGATATTTAGAGGTGGAGCAAGCACCATGAAGTTTAACACGTATTTCCGTGACTGTTGGTTCTCGCGCTTCGCGCTCGATAATGTATTTACCTAGCGCTACGCGCTCGGTCATTGTACTTCCCTACGTTTACGCAAAATCTTTGACAATTAAATGTGAAATCATCGACAGTAGTAATTTGGTGATTGTGAATTCTCTTTTGTTAAAGCTCCTTCGGCTTTAACGAACACATTCTCATCACGTGTCTCGTGCTTCGCACTCGAATACAATTTGTCCAATACGCGAATTTTTCTATATTATGTTCAACTTTAATATATTAAATGTATACTATATTAATATCTGTATCTCGGTTCCGAATTGCTCATTCAGATATAGCAAAATAAAGTACAAATTTTATTTTTCATGACTACTTTAATATTCGTTCCTTATTTGCCATCAATCTCTAGTCGTTTTTACAAAAATTTAACTTGTTTATTTGTAATGTTGTTTTTCACGATTAAATAAAAAACTACACGTCCTATAAAAAAATGGATCAAAGCAAATTTGTAGATATAATTTACACGAACAAATTGTGACATCAACATAAGACCGATTTTAAAACAAAACTGCAGTACGCATCTTTTCAAATCTTACGAATTGAAAACTGTAATTTTCCCTTCGTGTTTTTTTAGAATATTTACAAAACGTGATTTTTTGTAAATATTGTGCCTCTGTTCGCAACTGCTGAATTGGACAGAACAAAATAAAGCAAATTTATTTTATCATTTGTTCTTTATTACACAATAATTTTTTTTGTATTTATTGTACAAAGTGCACATAAACAAATTTGTTTTAGATAAAATAATAAAGAGATTTCCTTTTTACCTATTTTTTTTGTTGCATAGTTTAAATGGACACCGACGTACAAACTATTTTTTCTGACTTAGGGAGCCTCAAAACGTCGACATTTGATGGAATCCACGAAAGTAATTTTTCACATAAAATCAATACCTTCTCATTATGATGAGAATGTAATAATTCATTATGTTTTGTGCGATCAAAATTTGAATCTTCGGTTTTTTCAAGAAAATTCAGAAAGTTGTCATGACAGTCTTATATGGCTTTCAAAAAGTAACGTTTTTCGTCTCTTAACTTTTTTTCATATCGTGCTTTGTTTCACTTAAAATGTTAATTCTCGTTTTTTTGGGGGGGATTTTGAAAATGCTATAACTCTGACAATTTTCTTTTTATCGAAAAAAGTCGTAGGGATAAATTGTTCGAATTTTTTAGTACTACGGATAGTCGTACATCGAATTTCTGAATTTCGAAAAAAATGGTCTCAAAAATTTTGAAAATGCTCTTACTTTTTGAATTTTTATCTAAAATAGCTGGTTAACGAACTCGATCTTTCTTTTTGGACCCTGAAAATGTGTGCCAAAGCACAATCTAATCCGATTAGTCTTTCAAAAGTTATCCGTTATACAGACGACGACAACGACAGACAGGCAGACACCAACGTAAAAAATATTTTTTCTGACTTAGGAGGCCTCAAAACGTCGACATTGGATGGAATCCACGAAAGTCATTTTTCACATAAAATCAATACCTTCTCATTATGATGAGAATGTAAAAAGACATTTTTGTAAATTTTATTCAGAATCGTCAATGTTAGCTGAATCGAGTTGAAACTCAACTATTCTCTTCAAAAATAGCCATAGAATAATAATACAATATTACTTTTTAAATATCACCCCCGTAATTCTGTTTGATAGGGTCCCAAAAAAACCCCATAAGTGAGAAAATGGGTTTTACCATTTTTTTGCGCTAATTATGATTTTTTTGCGTTTAAAAAAAAAATTAAAACTGTTAACAAAATTAATTGTTTGAACAATTTTTTATTACTGTAAATAATATTTTCTTAGAATGCTAGAAAATTTCAGTTTTTTCCAAAATTTTTCACTTTTTGTCCAATTTTCAATTAGAGTGAGTTAAATAATTAATTAAAGTTAACCAAATTGATTGTTTAAACAATTTTTTATTATTGTTATTAATATTCAATTTGACTAATGGCAGAAAGTTGCAGTATTTTCTGGAATTTACAACTTTGTCTACTTTTCACTTGAAGTGAGGTAATAATTAATTTAATTTAGCATAAATAATTATTTAAGCAAATTATTATTGTTTATAACTGTCTTCTTGTTTATTAATGCTAGATAGTTGCGGTTTCTTCTGAAATGATTACCTTTTTACCCACTTCTTACTTATTAAAGTAATAAATAATGCAAGTTAACCAAAATAGTTGTTTAAACAATTGATTATTGTTTATAACTATCTTCTCTTAGAGTAATGCTAGAAAATTGATTTTTTTCTGAAATCTTTAGTTTTGCTTTGACTTTTTAGTTATGAACAAATAATAAGTGAACTTCAACAAGAATCATTTTTTAAATAGCATTTTATTTTTTTAAGTGAATTATTTTGGTTCTTTTCCGAATTTATAGAAAAAATTAATTTGCACAAAAAGCTATCTTACACAAGAGACAAAAACAAAGAATGGATTAATCAGGAGTAGGTGGGAGGAATAGGCCTGTAAAAGACTTGTAACAGTTTTGTTCTGAATTACAACAAGAAATGTATTGCAAAGCCTGAAAGAAAAATTTGGAATTGCACATATTTTGACATTAGCCCACCCTCCAGCAAAATATATTCATGAAAAAGAAAGAAATGGTTTAAAATATGTTTCTCTCTAATGTTTATTTATTATATATTCGGTTTCGGTTTCGATTCCTTTGGAATAGAACCGAAGGGCCTATGACAAAGCCACCGAACGCGTCCTCGGGGTTGGGGATAGAGGGTTCCTGTACCAAGGGTTTCTGCTGAATATGCTTACAATAATTAATAAGCAGTCGCGGACAATTGTCCAGGGATGGTCCCGAAGGAATAACTCCTAAGCGAAGGCGTAACAACCGTGCCGAAAGCTGAATGGCACCTGGGTTAGGTGTCTCAAACGGTGACTCTGGGATACCGGGCGACCTCTCAGAGTATCAGCCTTATCCTTGCACGCGGGGCTCTACAAGGATGGACTAACCCTTTCCCTAGCTACTCGTGGGAACAACAATGAAACCACCAAAACAGCAAAATGTTGTAGATGCGGTTCAAGACAATCGAACGCGCAGAGCACCCGACAATGGGTCGGCAAACAATGCCGATCAGCCTAGAGTTCGGGGTGCTGAAAATAATTTAGATGGAAACAAGACGACGAACCGGCGAAACGCCCACATTGAGTGGACGGATCGACTCAGGGATGACGTGCTAGACTGCTACGATGCCAGCATTATCCCTGTTCGCGGAGGCTTTATGGCGCGTATGCACACTCTGTGGTGCCAGAAACACCCAGAGCTTCAGCACGTTTCGCATCAGTCTCTGCGAAATCAAGCCGACTACCTCCGGAAAAATGGATATGTACGCGGAGCGCTTCCCCAACCGTTGCTTTATCAAGCTGCAGACGAAGATGAGGAAGCAACATTGAGGCCAACCGCAGAAAGCAGGCACCTTCTGAGAGATGATCGCAATTTCATTACTAGAAGGAACATTAACATGCAAGTTCCTCCTAAGCCCCAAGATCTGGCTGAAATGGATGCCATCCTTCGTGGAGATATCTCGCAAGAGTCCGACCTCTGGAACATCAATTGCTCAGTTTATGGTGCTGCGAGAACTTTGGCTGATTCAAATCGAAGGCTGAAACCAACGATGGATCAAAAGACCAAAAGACGCTTGCATCAACTGAACAAGAAGATTGGATGGGCAAGACAGAATGCGTCCCGTGTTCAATGTGTGATTGACTACATAACATCTGGTAGACCGTTTACGGAAAGGGTTCGAAAGTTCGCCCAAGAACTAAGGATCTTGAATCACACACTAAACAAGTCAAAGCTGCTGACAATCAAGCAGCATATTGTTGACAAAATACGGGTATTACCTGACGCAAGGAGGAGAATACAGAAGAAGGAGAGATGGATCAGGGAGAATCAACAGTTTCTCGCTGACCCATCGCGCCTCTTCAGCGATCTACCTGTTTCTGTCAAAAATCCACCCAAGCCCAAGGAGGTAGAGACTTTTTGGAGAGAGGTGTACAAGATCCCTAAAACACTAGAGTTGAAAGAAGATACTGAAAATATCATCCGCTTCAAGGAGTTTTGCGACAACCTCATAAAATCTAAGGAGGAATGTCCATCAATCACTGCCGAAGAGGTGAAAAAAGCACTTAGAGGCACGAAGAACTTTTCCGCTGCTGGACCAGATTATATCAAGAACTTTTGGTGGAAGAAGTTTACTTTTACACACCAACATTTGGCCCGCATATTCACCTCATATTTAAAGTCGGAGACGCCCATTCCGCAGTGGCTGGTGTTAGGACGCACTATACTCCTGCCAAAAGAAGGCAACTTGTCCAACCCAGAGAATTACAGGCCAATAACTTGTTTGAACACGCTGTATAAGATCTTTACAGCTGTCCTCAACAACAGGATTGTTCGACGAATTGAGCCTGTATGGCGAGAGATGTACGAACAACGTGGCTCGAAAAAAGGTGTAGCAGGCTGTCGAGAGAACTTGCTAATTGACAGGTGTGTCTGTAAAGACGCTGCAACCCATCAGCGCGTCCTGTCAATGGCCTGGATTGACTACCGGAAAGCTTTCGATTCAACCTCTCATAGACTTATCATCTGTCTGTTAGAAAGCTTGAATAGAGAGATTGATGCCTCTTTGGAAAACTAGACTTACTATCTCATCTAGAAATTATCGTGTGATAACGAACAACGTCACCTTCCAAAGGGGCGTCTTTCAAGGTGATACAATGAGCCCTTTGCTTTTTTGCATCACACTTTTGCCTCTATCTCTCGCACTACGAAATTCTCCTGGATACCTCTGTGGCGACACTAATCAGCGCGAGCATAAGGTCACTCATGTATTTTATATGGATGACCTGAAAATCTATGCCTCTGGTAGAAGCAAACTTCAAACTGTTATAAATATTGTCAAGAACTACACAGGAGAGATTGGGATGGACTTTGGCTTGGACAAGTGTGCCAAAATTTATCTGAAGAAAGGAAAGATTACTGGCGTTCCCAAGGACCCTGAGCTTGTGGATATAAGTGTTATCAGACAGCTTAATACTGGAGAGACCTATACATACCTGGGCGTGCCTCAAAACCGCATTCAGGACGTAACATCAGTGAAGGAGTCTCTCCGAAGCAGATACAAGCATCTTCTTCGACAGATTTGGTCTTCCAATCTGTCGGCGTTGAACAAGGTATCTGCGACTAACATGCTTGCCGTCCCGGTTCTACTCTACTCGTTTGGGGTAGTTCAATGGACGAAGAACGAGCTTAAGGCCCTTGATATCATTACACGTAAGATCATGCATATGCATAAAAGCTTGCATATCAATTCGTCAGTTCCGCGATTATATATTTCACGCCGTCAAGGTGGACGCGGACTTCTGAATCTCCAGTGTCTTCATAACCGGATTGTTCTAAGTACAGCTTACATCGTTGCGAATGGCAGAGATCCTCTCCTAAAGATGGTCAGGAACCACGAGATGATTGGCGAAGGAGCGTTCCTTTACAAAGCCGCGGAGCAAGCGGCCGAGACCCTTGGCCTGAATTTTAACATCAGAAGTGAGGAAAGTGCATTACTTCATCTAGATGCTTCACTTCTGAAAACCAAAGTGAAGAAAGCAGAGGTTGAAAATTTTCACCAAGAGCTACTCGACAAGAAAATGCACGGAAATTTTCACAGAAATGTAGAAAAACAGTCCTTGTCGAAGGAGCAAACTTTTGCTTTCCTCAAATCATCAGGGCTTAATTCAGGTACAGAGGGTTTTATTTTCGCATGCCAGGACGGTGTCATTTCCACCTTAGCATACCGTGAGCGCATTTTATGTCAAGAAGTTCCCACTGATAGGTGCAGAGCGTGTCATGCACACGCTGAGTACCTAGAACACATACTATCAGGGTGTCCGACCCACGCGGGAACGACGTATATATAGACATAATGCGGCCCAAAGAGTGCTTTATTACCATCTTTGTCGCTCTTACGGTGTTGGCCGCGACCCTGCCCTGCCGAACGCTCCAAAGGAGATAGAGTCGATTGTCCGAAACGAGAAGTGCCAAATTTTCTGGAACTACGATTTTCGGGCAGCAGTCTCCGTTGCGCACTCGAGGCCTGACATTGTTCTCCAAGACTTCGAGAAACGAACTATATTCGTGATCGCATTCTCGGCTCCGTCCGAATACAACATCACTGCAAAGGAGAAAGAAAAAGAGGAGAGGTATCAAGATCTTAAAAGAGAGCTACAACGACTGTACCCAAAATATTCGGTACAAGTAATTGTCCTTGTGATAGATGCTCTCGGAGGTGAGAAACTATCACTGGTTCGCAACCTTAAAGCCATACCCGCGTGCCAAAAATATGCCAAGGCACTTGCGAGATGGATGCAGAAAGCTGTCATCCTTGGGTCGCTTCGTGTCCTCAAGACACACGAGGGTTTCGCCGGCATGTCGTTGTGATTTTGTCGTTGCCTATGACCACCCATCTCACGGTTGTGAGACGTGGCCATAGGTGTGATTTACCGCGGTGCTACTGGGGGCTATTGACATTTTGTTGGATGGCAGTTGCTCTTAGTGGGACCCTGCGGCTGTTGTTTAACTTTTTATTTTAATATATATATATATATATATATATATATATATATATATATATAAGATAAAGTAAAGTTAAACATTTCAGAAAAACCACAACTTTATTTTTTACAATTTTTTACAATTTTATTTTTTTCAACGCAAAAAAATCATAATTAGCGCAAAAAAAATTGCAAAACCCATTTTTTCACTCATGGGTTTTTTTGGGACCCTATCCAACAGACGTATGGGGGTGATATTTTTTTTAGGAAGATGTTGTTCAAATAGTTGAGCGATGTTATTTGTCTGGGTAATATGATAAATTATAAAATAAATAGTTAGACGTTAAATGACATACTTCAGACCATAGAAAGTTTTCTGTGGGGTGATATTTGAAAAGTAATATTTTATTCGTATTCTATTGCTAATTGTGAAGAGAAATGTTGAGTTTCAACTCGATTCAGCTAATATTGACGATTCTGAATAAAATTTAGAAAAACGTATTTTTTTCTTACGGGAAATACATACGTGTTAAACTTCAGGGGACTTGCGCCACCTATAAATATCATTTTTTCAAAACAAAAAGAATGGATTTATTTTTTTCTGTATTCGAACAAATTTCCGGGCGATATGCATGAAAATTCGAAAGAAATGTCCAACGCATTTTTGGAGAACCCTATTCATCAATAACGAGACAAATGATGTATCTCAAAAACACCAGGGATAGAAGAAAAATTCACAAATGATCATAAAGAGACAACTCGTTATCCAAAATTATCGAAATATTGAACCTATTAGCTTGGGTTTATGCAGCTTTTGTAGCATATTGAACACTTCGGTACAAAAAAAAACGAATGTTAATTTATATATTTTCAAGGTTACCACATTTTTAAAGCGAGATTTTAATAGGCTAGATTTTTTTGTGAACCAAGGGCCAATAATCATATTCCTAGAGTCCTCAAAATGCTAAAACTATGCGTAACTCATTTTTTCAAAAAATTGATTTATCATGGTTTGTTCGTTTAATCCTCAATTACCTACTTAAGAAACAATAGAATAAATAGATGTAAGAGACGTAAGAATATGATCAAATGAAAATCTGAGAAAGATGACAATACTACGAATTACATACGAACTCTATAGTAGCTGAAATAGGTGGTCCATCGTCTATTTTTTAGATTAGACACATTAGGAAGAGACATTAAAAATAGAAAGAGAAAGGAAGGACTTTGCAGGGCTACATATTATAGAAAGGGGAATTCAAATTCACTCAATTTTAAATTCAAACTTGAAGCCAAATTTCAAAAGAAAATGTATCGTGAAAATGTGAAACATCTCTAACAGCTAAAATTGCAAATATAGAAGAGTTAATATTTTAGCAATTTTAGTTTGAAACTATGATAATTTACAGAAATGTACATAAATGATAAACCAAAAAATCTGAATTTTTCAGAAGAGCGAAAATTTTTTTTTGTAAAATCGAAGTCACCATTTAAAGATAATAGAAAAGTCCACTCCCGTGCTGAAGAGTGTTGCTGAATTGAGGCAAAAAAAATTTATCAGACAAATTTATCTAGTTTTAAGCCAATTTTGTTAGTCCAGCCGCCACTAACACTTCTGTATACATTAAGAGGTCCCCGAAATATATTTTGTTTAGTAGGTGAAAAAAGTCCCCTAATCACGACTATCTTGGTTATTTGTTCAACATCCTGGTCATTTTTTGTTTACACAAATTTTTAAAACAATTTGATTATTTATTAAAAAATACATTTTTAATCTAATTTTTAGCATCTGAGAGCTAAAATAAATAAAACTTTAATTCCTCTTGCACTTTTTTCATAGTACGGACCGTTTGCAAGTTACAGTATTACAGACAAATGCTTTATTGTTTATAACAATTGTTATACATAAAAACCCTCAATTAACCGGATTGATATTTTTGTCAATCTTTGGGACAAAAAAAAATTTGTAATCCCTTCATATTTTCTCGCACCACAAGCCATTATTTATTTACAGCCTCGTTATTAATATATCTTCTATCAATATACGCTTCCCTACAAGCAATAATTTTTTAATTATTTGCGTCAGACTTTTTTTATAATGTTAATTTTACCCTACAAATATAATTATCTTGGTTAGAATTTTCAATACCGACTGACTACAATTTTTGAAAATGTTTTTTCGCTCTCCTGAAAAATTCCGATTTTGTTGGTTAATTAGCCATGACTTAGAAAAAAATGTTTCTTCTCAGAGACTAGAGGAATATTTTTCGAGAACTATATTCGTTATTTGTAATACTTCCAGATTAAAACCTTTTAATTTGAGAATCAACAATAATGTTTTTCATTTTCAATGCTTTTATATATGTATCTTTAAAAAGCTTCAAGTCTGCATTTAAAATTGATCGAGTTTTGATTCTCCTTTCCATAATATGCAGTCTTATACTGTCTTTCATTTCTCTTTCTTTTTCTAATATCTCTCTCTTTCTAATATATCGAGACGATGGGCCTCCTACTTCAGGTACTCCAGCGACAGGGTCAAGGGTCTGTATGGGCGCTCTATCTCCAAAATTTAACAATTTTAAATGTTTCGCCTTAAAAATTAAACGAATTTATAGAAATGGATAAAGTAGGCTATTTCACGATAACTGCATTTGCTAAAAAAGGTGACCTATACAGGCATATTGCAAAGTATGCAATATTCAATGCATATCCAGTGAAATGAGCTGTCTAATAAAATCAAAAAACATGGAAAACCGCGTCGGGCGTCGTTCAAGTATTACGTAAGCATTTTGTGGAGGAGGGTGTCCTCGCTTCTATGAAAAAAAGGGGACTGAAAAATGTTACTTCATATTGGTGGGAGGGGATCTACAAAATCCTGACTGATGCTTATAAAGGGAGCTTATGTGATACTTGAACAACCCCTCATTTATACTTTTTATGTGCAGAAACAAAATTTAAGAAAACTGAACTACATTATTTATGTTTAGAAAAATGGCTGAGCTACAAAGTATCATGTAAAATCTCATTTTCAAATGCTGATTGATCTTGATTAAAAATTTGAAAAAAGTCTGTTCAAATGAATTGTTTATGATATTTTGATGTAACACTTAATGCTTTTTACATATTTTTCTCAATAACACAAATATTGAACTTCCAAGTATCTCCAGTCCACACAACTTATATATTAGAAATAAGCGCAAAATTCAAAAAGGCTATGGTAGATGATTGCCCAATTTTGACACTTGCATATGTCAGAAAGTGAAACAGAAACATATAGTATATATATATATATATATTATTATTATTATTATTATCATTATACCATTGCATAATGTTGATATATTGTGAGACTTTCAAAAGTATCAGCCAACCAAAACTGTGATATTGAAATCTTTAATAATGTACAATAAAGAAACACTTTGTGAATTTCTCTTTTCAATTACATTCATTGAAAATGAATGTAAACATACTGCGATAAAATAATTAAGACTTTAGTTACTATTAAAATTTTATGTTGAAAAGTCAGTCGCCCCCAAGCACCCCAACAGATACTTCGTATATACGGTGCAGCGTACTTCACAGAGGAGAGATTCTCGCAAGCGTTTACCACCACTTCCGCTCTCAAGGAGAAAGAGTGGTGGACGTGGAACATGTGTTCCCGAAGGGAATTTCACCGAGTTGGGCATGTCTGCTTTAGGGTTTAATTATTTGACAATTCAAACATCATTTTTTTGCTAGGTATGGATTCCAGTAGCCAAATTTTGTAGCACAGATAGTAATTGTGAAATAGCCAAAGTGATGATGAAATTAATATTACAAACTTAAAGCATTCAAACTTGAATAATTAAATTTTATAAGTGCTTAAACTGTACGAGAATTTCAATTTGGAATCTGATAAATTTTAATGAATTTCAAAAAAAAAAAAATTTGAAATTTGCATAATTTTATGTGATATATCAAAAGTGATATTTAAAAGTGACTGCGATAGATTATGTCTAAATATTTTATCCATTTACTAAAAAATAAACAATTGTTCTTTAATTTAAAGTAGATAATTTCTTGTAATCTGTATAATTAATTATTATTAATTCATTATTTAATTACTATAAATGATTTTTCAGGATTTTTTATTTAATGTTTCCAGGCCTTGGACTCTGTTAAGAATTTATCTTTTCTACACGGAGAGAAATCGCGAGAGACTAATGCACGGAACTGCTTCTTGATTTTATAACTAGCTCTTACCGTGAAACAAAAGCACGGATTTGTGATTTTCGATCTCGGACTCCGTGATACAAAGTCACGCTTTGGCGCGAGAACTAATATCTCGGAAACCTTGCTTTTAACGCAATGGTCTCGAAGTTTCAGGCATTAGGCCACACTCCTTTCACTTGCAGGTCTCGAATTATATGCTTATAGATCATAGCGTCCGAAACTTTAAAGTACGGATCCTAACCTGATTTTATTTAAAGATTTTATTTTATTTTTATTATTTAGTTTATTTTTTTTTTTTATTTTTTTTTTATTATATTTTTTTTTATTTTATTTAATTTTATTTCCAACGGCCATGCCACGCTGAAAAAACCAGTTCTCGTCAGATCGCTGAAGTTAAGCAGCGTTGGGCGCGGTTAGTACTTGGATGGGTGACCATTCGAGAATACTGTGTGTTGTTGGCATATTATGGGTGTGGTGAGCCCAAACTTGTAGTTATTTATAACTACAAGAAAACTATCCACCTAGAAACACTACCCGAATCGGGTAGTGTCACGCCTACCCTGAAAGGGAAATGGCTTAATGGTATACATAACACATAGGTCATTAAGTCCCGGGACTGAGACACATATGGCGCCGTCAATGCCATGCCACTTTGCTTTTCGGTAGTACCAACCTTCAAAAGAAACGTGTAAAAATTTCATGAGATTCGGTTCAGTCGTTGTCGAGATATTGAAGGTTAAGTGACGCTACATTTGTTCTTGTTTAAACAATGGATACAAACGAGTTGTGTGTGTTAATCACTGTTTTTTAATGGGGAAAAATACCGTTCAAGCTCAGCAATGGCTTGAAAAGTGTTACCGAGAAAAGTGCCCATCGAAAACAACCATTTTCCGATGGTATGCAGATTTTAAATGCGGTCGAACAAACACCGAAAACGCGGAGCGCCCAGGTCGTCCAATTGAGGTGGCAACGCAAACGCGGCACCCACTTGGAAAAAAATTTTGTCATACGCAATTTTCATGCACAATTTTGAACATGGTGCCTTTTGACATCTCTAGGATGTCAGCTATCTCTTGCAACTTCACTTTACGATCGGACAAAATAATTTTCCTAATTTTTTGGATGTTTTCGGGCGTTGCCACCTCAATTGGACGACCTGGGCGCTCCGCGTCTTTGGTGGTTGTTCGACCGCGTTTAAAATCTGCACACCGTCGGTAAATGGTTGTTTTCGATGGGCACTTTTCCCGGTAACACTTTTCAAGCCATTTCTGAGCTTGAACGGTATTTTTCCCCATTAAAAAACAGTGTTTGATTAACACACCAAACTCGTTTTTATCCATTGTTTAAATAAAAACAAATGTAGCGTCACTTAACTTTCAATATCTCGACAACGACTGAACCGAATATTGTCAAATTTTTACACGTATCTTTTAAAGGTTGGTACTACCGAAAAACAAAGAGGTATGGCATTGGCGGCGCCATATGTGTGTTCGTCCCGGGACTTAATAACCCATGTGTTACATACAAGTCGGAGAATTCATATCTTGAATTCTGTGTCCTTATTTCACGTAAAAATTGTACCTCTAAAATCACGCGCTTCCGTGAACTCAGATTTCGCGACTTCTCTCCGTGTAGATAAAAGTTTTATTATCTGGTTCAAAACTGAATTACTTTGTTGAAAATCCAATTATTTTGTTGAAAATTCGTCTTTTTAGCTTGAAAATTCAACAATTTTATTGACATTCTTTTTCAGCCTTGAATAAAAATTTTGGTTGAAAATTCATTTCTTTCTGTAGAAATTTCACCTCGTTTGGTTAAAAATGCAAGTGCCTGGATAAAAATTAATCCGTTTTGGTTGAAAATTAACTGTTTTGTAGAAAATTTGTATTTTCGGCTCGAAAATTCAACAATTTGGTACAAAATTTAACTGTTTGAAAATTCATCTTTCTTGGTATAAAATGAAGTTTTTGGTTGAAAATTCAAATTTTTTGTTGAAAACTAATCTTTTTTAGTTAATTTTTTGGATGAAGATTTATAATTTTAGTTAAAATTTTTTTTTTTTTGGCTGAAAATTAACTTTTTTGTTGAAAATTCATATTGTGGGATTGAAAATTCAATTGGTTTGTAGAAAATTCGTCCTTTTCGTTTGAACATTCAACACTTTGGTAGAAAACTCCACTATTTAGCACAAAATTAAACTGTTTTGTAGAAAATTCGTTTTTGTATTGAAATTTAAAATTCTCTTATATGAAAATTTAACTACCATTTTTAGTTCAAAATTGATCTTTTTTAGTTTTACAATTCCCTTACTTAGTTGAAATTCTTTAGAAACCAGCATCACATCCATTTTTCAATCTATTTAGTTGAGAAATATTGTAATTTGTTAAAAATTGGAATTTTTGCTTGAAAATTCAATAATTTGGTAGAACAGTCAACTCTTGGTACAAAATTAAACTGTTTTGTGAAAAATTCGTTTTTTTTTTGTTGAAAATTAATTCTTTTAAATGAAAATGTAACTGCACTATTTTTGGTTATTAATTGATCTGTATTATTTTAGAAAATTCAACTATTTGGTTCAAAATGTATGTATTTTGTTGAAAATTCGTCTTGTTTGGTAGAAAATTAATGTTCTGTGTTGAAAGTTCGTTTTGTTTTTGATACAAATTAATGTTTTTAACTGAAAATTTAAATATTTTGTTGAATATTCAACTGAAAGGTGGAAAGTTAACTTTTTTGTTGAAAATTCATATTTTCGGGTTGAAAATTGAACTGTTTTATTGAAAATTCGTCTTTTTTTCTTGAAAATGAGACTTTTTAAACATATGACATAAAATCATTAGTCTTATTAGTTTGTAAATGTATATTTCATTAATTAGATGAAAATAAAAATAAAATGTAGATAGCCACTTAATGCGTGTTTTAATGATGTATTGTTGGTTTCTTATAATTGCCTAAAACGCATCAGGCGTTTAGAAGAACGATTGAGTATTTTCTGAATGCCTGAATAAAGCAGACACTTGGATCCTAGGTAAAGATTTCGACCCGAATTTTTCTAAACGACAGCGGTCGGCCGACTGTCTAAAACCTCGAAATGCCTACGACATATGTGTGTCTGTATGTATCGTATATATGTAATACTTGCCTTTCTGGATGACTTCTGGGAAAGGGGAAAAACTCTATGTTGGGGTCTTTGCCCTTGTAGTTGTAACAATTTTTGAAAGAACACACGTTCATTTTAAAAGATCGTTGCCTGGTTCTGAAAAATGTAGTATTATTTGTATATTAAACATTAGATATATAGAAAATTATACTATATATTTAAGCCAAATAGTTTATAAAACCTAATTTCTCAAGTTTCTATCCACAATAATACAGAAACATAACCTATAATAGAGCTGCAGTAGCTCAAGTTGCTCGAATATAAACAGTTTTCAAAAAATGTACTTACCTATTCCTTTGGATTATTTTTCAGCTTATGTGGAATTTACCAGTTTTCATTTGAATAACTTTGTAAATTAATGCACTAATATCTGATTATTTAGGTTGATTACATCCGTTACAATGTTTACAACTTTACACACACGCAACTAATAATTAAATAACATTATAGACCGCATCTCTGGTTACAGTCTAACTGTAAATGCTATAAATCCTGTATGATAATGATACTCATTGATTGCTCTGGTCTGATCCTGTATAAAAATCCTGATAAAATAATGTGATAGGAAGCATGATCTGATGAGAAGGAAGGTATGTCAGAAGGACAAGGTCACTTATTATCTATAAAGGCCTTTTCATACCTCGCTTGCCGGCAGTGGCAGGCAGAATTCAGAACGTCCACAGGAGTGAAAGAGAAGAAATACGATCACAATCATGATCCAATAAATACATGGTCTAGCCACGCGCAAGTAAAAAAAACTGAGTCAATCAGAACCAACCGCTTAGTTTCGCCATTTTGGATAAGTAAGGCGGCAAATGTAAGTGATTTTAAAATTAAAATTTTAGAATTAAATTTTTTTTTGTAATTTTGCTGTATAGAAATATTTCAATACTAATAAAATGTATTGTAATGTTGAAGATGGGTAAAGGATAATACGGATCAACTATAATTACAGGTTACGTGTTTCATAACCTCTTCCTGCTGAAAAAAACTGGCACATGTGTATAGAATAAAATAAAACTGAAGTCAACTGGGAAAGTACTGAATGAATAAAATTATATAATGCAGTAACCACGACATATCGAATAATAATGATGTTTTATTTGTTTACAAATATTTCTTCCTCAGTTTTGGAGGAAAATTTGATCGAAAGATATATTTAACATTTATTTATAATTATCGATGTTCTTGTTTACTCTTCTTATTAAAATTTTGTCTAACGTTCGTAATATAAGTAATATATGAAGGGTGGAAAGACAGAAGGTGGAAACTGACAATTTTTTGAAAATGGGGTTTACTGTTAGAAAATTCTCAAAAATTGAAATACACATAGAGTTAAAAACATTTGCTCGAAATCGTATTTTTGATGGTAGCAATACCTTAAAGTTTGATCATCATATCCATTAAAAGTAAAGGCTTTCGTGATCAAGATATTTTTTATATGTACAAAAGGCATGTATTTCAATATCTTCATAGTTGAACAGCATAAAACGTTAATTTTATTATTTATCACTACCTGAACGCGAAAAATCGTCTGTCGCACTGTGACACCGTCTCATTGAAAATTAATTTTTTGGGAAGTGAATAACTTTTTTCGATAAAACTTTCTCCGTGTTCATCAACTGAACATCTCGGGGACGTCTAGCCATTTAAAAAATGAAATGAAAATTACACTTTTTGTCACGATTTTAAGACGATTTTACAATACCAAAAAATTCTAACCTCAAAGGCAAAACTCAGTTTTCTCCGAACTGAATGTTTTTTGTATTAAACCATTTCCCTCTGTATTCAGTAACTCAAGCAATACGTCAACTCGAAGGCAGAATTTCATGTTTTTTCAATTGCGATTTAAATTTGACACAATATTTTTTCGCTCGATCTCGTACACAATTTCCATTTTATAAGTTACTCCCTGTTGCCTTTCCCTATAATATAAATATGTAAACCCTATAATATTGCATACATATATATTTATATGTATAGGCAAAATAACTTCGAGATTTCACAATATGAGAAGAATGTAATAATGATATAAGTCTTACTATAAATATATACAAATGAAGCTAATGATAATTTACTTTCCACATTGCATTATATGGTGATTCGTGGACAAAGTTTTCTCTCCGAAACGTCGAAGATGAAGTAAATCTTGATTTCTTGTTGTAAATTATCTTAATGAATAAAATGTATCCCGCACACATATTGTTCATTCCAAAAATGACAAAAGTTTTTGTATAATAATCGCAGGCAAAAGATTAACATCAAAACAAAAAATTAGGTACTTTAAATATTGGTGCTTTCCTAAAACGAAGGTTTTTTCTTTTCTGAGATTCAAACACATTTAAAAATTTTCCCATATGAAGGTCATAGAGTTTTTCAAACTTTATCTCGATTTGTCCCATCAAAAAAAAGTTGGATTTTTAAATTTTTTTAATTTTCTTTGGTATTGTGTTAACAATTTCAAATTGTCCGTCAGTACGAGTAAGTGTGATATATGTAAAAAGAAAATATAAAAATCCAAATTTCACCAGATTGTACTTTCATAACTGTTAATGAAACATATACTGATTATTGTGATGTATGATTCCTTTCCATTATTTGTCATTATTAACAATATCACCAAAAAAATATCCCAAACAAAATTTGAATTTGGTTTAAAGTTTGATTGCATTATTTCTAAATTGGTTAAAAAATAATTTATTTATGTACATGTATATATTAGGATGTTATTTAGCAATTACTGTTACGTTCTTATATTTTCATCGTAAAAATGAGATTCATTAATCTCTTTAACCTCACAAACTTTTCTGTAAAATTTACGGACCCTAGTTGTAATCCTATTACAGACCTCTGTCATTTTTTGCTTATATTTTTCTGAAAGAATTGGCGAAATGAGAATTATGTATACACTGTAAAACAGAGATATTAAAAATGTTATTAATTATCATAAATATCAATATTTGTATGTACTTTTGATCGCTGTCATTCAGTATTATTTACAAACTTCCATTCTGTCTCAACTATAATTTATTTTCTTATCAGTGTTCTAATATACATAATTCAGTACGTATTCCAAGTAATTTTGGAATTCATTCATTCAATATTTTCATAATATTATCTTCCTACATACTGATTTTCCTACAATAGTTTGTCGTACAGAGAGTCCGCATCAGATTCAAACTGCGCGGTTATACTAACAAAATGGTGAAACTAAGCGGTTGCGTGACTTGGACAAAACGGGGCCCTCAAGTGGCTAGACCATGTATTTATTGGATCATGATCACAATGGTATGTTTCTTTCACTCTTATAGACCTTCTGCAGGTAGCTGGTAGGCTGCCTGTCACTCAGGGTTGGGTAACGACACGTCGAAAACTGTTTTCTACGTGATGCATCGAAAACTGTTTTCTACGTCATGCGTCGAAAACTGTTTTCTACGTGATGCGTCGAAAACTGTTTTCTACGTGACGCGTCGAAAACCCATGTATTTGACGTAGTTTTCTACACGCAAGACGTAACATACGTCGAATATATATCGCAAACTTACTTTGTATAAATATGGAACCTAATTGGCTATTTCTAACGTAAAAGTGTTATGATAGGCTTCTTTTATTGAGAAAATGTTTCCAATTTGAAGAAGAAATTGAACACGTGCAAATCATAGAATATGACCGGCGATGTGACTAATGATTACAAAGGAATTTGAAAAATAATAGCTTTCAAATTCAGGTAATCTTTTCATTTGGAAATATATACAGCCAAGCGTCAAATAAAGATATTCTGGTACAAAAGAGTGTTTTTTCTTGTTTCTCGTATCGCGAAA
>CAKNYM010038803.1:0-63474 GCA_932195095.1 Andricus curvator | reverse complement strand
TCACAATATTTCATTGTTTTTATGTTCTCAATACTATTTCTAACGATTAAAACAATAAAATATAATAATAATTCAAACAATGTATTCTGACTGAAAATCTGACTTTTATTTCAGAATGCGTTTTGATCTTTATTTACTAAAATAATTGCTCTGAAAAAATTCGACTATTACATTTATATTTCAAGAACTATGCCCCAAATAGACGAAATTAATAAATATATATATATATATATAGCGGTAACGAATCGCTGGCAAGTAGTTAAAAAATAAACGTTCAAATATTTTTTTATGATTTCACATATTAAATGGGACAATATAAATTCGCAATTGTATCTATTAGAAAAATAAAAATCATGTTAGTTACTTCAATAGAGTTAGTTTTGCAATAATATAACAGAAATTTAAGGCTTTTCGAAAAATGCAGACACGAACCTATGCAAACAATTTTGACAATAATTATTTTGTAAGTTTGAATAATATTAATTAAAACATTCAAGATGTTATTGTTCACTCTTTGATCATTTGGTTTATTGTTCGTAATAACAACTATCCCATTTTTTGTTGAAAAATGATCCTTTTCAATTGAAGACTCACGTCATTTGTTTAAAATCCGCCTTTTTCTTGTAAAAATGTAATCTGCTCTTCAATTTTTTCATAATGACTCATCATTTTAGTTCAAGAACCGTTTTTTCTTGTTGAAGACTGCACCATTTTGTTGAAAATTCTTCTTCACTTGGTTTAACAATTTTTGGTTGAAAATTTACCTTTTTTAGTGAAAAATCTTTTGTGGTACAGTATTTAATCTTCTTGAAAAATTCGTCTTTTTGGTAAAAAGTTAGAATCCTTCGTTACATTTTTTTTAAATTCATTATTTGGTTGAACATTTATCTTTTTGTTTGAAAATTTAGACATTTTGTTTGAAATCCATGCATTATGTTTAACGTAAAAAAAGTCATATTTTTTGGTAGACAATAAAAATTATTGGTTGAACGTTTATGTTCTTAGTTAAAAATTCATGTCTTTGGTTGAAAATTCGAATCTTCGGATAAAAATAAATGTATTATGTGAAAAGGTCATCTTTTTTGTAATAAATTGATATTCTTGGTTGAGCATTAATCTTTTTGTTTGAAAATTTACTTTTTTTGTCAAAAATTGAACTATTGTTTTGAAACTTTTTTTTAACAAAATTAACTTTGTAACTGATAAAAAGTTAACTATTCAATTTTGTTGTTGAAAATTCATCTTTTCTTGATGAATATTCAATTATTCTCGTAAAAATGTATGTGTTTTGTTAAATATGGAAATTTTTTTCGTAAGATAATAATCTTTTTGCTATCTTGAATATTACATTTGGTGTATGTGGTGTAACTGAATTTTTATTAAATAAAAAAAGCGCCTGACAAGAAGTCGTCTGTGGGCCACAATTTCAATGCAATGATTATAAAACTTTCACAGTGTCATCTTATTTTACGATTTTACGATTTTACATATTAAATGAGACAAAATAAATTGGCATTCGTATAATTCAAGAAAATAAAAATAATATTAGTTATTTAAATAAAGTCAGTTTTGCAATAATATAACAAAAATTTAATTCTTCAGAAAATCTCACGGAGAAAAATGAGATTGAAGAGTTCCATATTCAGTACAAAATTTGTTTAAACGATTACCAAATTTCAGGAATAGATGGACAAAATACGGGAAGGATTGTGAAACTACACACTAATCATTAAAAATTTGTATCTCTCCTGCATAGAACCATAACTTTTAATACTTTAAAGTTATTGCATACACTTTGTTACGTTACTACCTACAATTTAAGTGCTTCAACCTTTGCACACATGAAAAACTAGTCTATCCTAAAAAGTGCGTTTTCTCAAAAAATAATAGAAAGCATAAATTACTGTACTTTCTAGAATCAATAATGGAAATCTATATATCGTGTCTGAGTTGTCGGAAGGACGAAGTCTTAATCGAAGTATAATTTATAGTGTTCTATTGGGAACTCGAATCACCAGTGATGACAATGTTGCCGCCATTTGCTACTGCGCTTGCGTTCGGGCTGCGCACCTATTGGCCGCAGTTGGCGCGCAATTCAAAATTGGAATTAAAAACAATTCTTGTAATTTAAATGACTAATTGTTGTTCTTTGGAAGTCAAAGAAAATAAACTGTTATTTAGAAATGTATGTGTTATAAATCTTTATCTTGTCTGCAATCAGAAGTTGTACAATTTAAATACATTCTTGTGCATTTTTCAATAATTATTCATTTAAATTACAAGAATTTTTTTTTATTCCAATTTTGAATTGCCCGCCAACTGCGGCCAACCAGTGCGCGGCCCAAACGCAAGCGCAGTAGCAAAAGGCGCCAACATTGGCATCACTGACTCGATAAAGTTAGCAGCAAGCAGTCCAGTAACCATTCATGGATGCCCCGCACTCAATAACATTCGGACATCACCGAACCGAAGCTTGCTTGAATGATACCATAAGGACGTTTAGTGCCTCTTACTTCAGCATCCAGAATACCAGATTGCAGAGATAAGCTCACTGCTGTCTTGGAAACCCGGGTTCAATTCTCGGCAAGTTCATTTTTAATCTAACTCGACTTTTTCTGTTTCAGCAAATAAATGTTCATAATTTAATGTTTAAAACTTATTGAATATATGTATGTATGATATATAAATAAATGTAAGCTTATAAAGTGTGAATTCTTTTTGCCGATCATTATTTACTGTTGCGAGTATAGGAACGATTCCTATTCTGGACTCGACTCCGTACAGTGCGCTAGGGGAGTCAGACGGCCGACAAGCTGTTGAAACGGTTCAGTATAAAATAAATATTTTATATCTATGAATTACACTCAAAAGCGGGCGAAATAGAAAATAAGTACGCTACTGAGTGACTTGCGAATTCCTGGGCGAAAGAGTTATATAGGTCATATGTACCGCTACGCGAAACAGGTTCGGTTGCGTGCGCAACCACCTTGGAGAGAAGGGGTACGAGGACCCGCGACGACGGGACCTTCGTGATTACCAAGGATCAGTCGAATCGCCAGTCAGCGCTTGCCAGTTCAGAGGGAACATACGTCTGGCGTTTGGCTCTTCGATAGATCGCGTTACTTAGAAATCCGTTCGCCAATGCAAGTGGTACCGTCTAGTTCATGTACGACTTAATGCTAAGAACCGAGGACAAATTCAATTTCTTTTACAGGTTTACAATTTGGGAATAACAAATAATTTTTTTAAATACTTAAACTTTTAAAGATCTGACCATCTCTAAAGTTGTCAGTGATGGAATGCGTGAGAGTGTAGCTAGAGATCCCTAGATCGCTCATCCTTTTCCAACTCGTTTTAATACGAGAGCTTAAGGATGCTAGCCAACCACTCTGGAGCATTACATCTGAAATGGCAATGAGGAGTATGGGGTGATAATTTGTGATCAATTTTTGGTGATGTGTTTTACAGCTTCCACAACCTTTTCTCTAGTTTTTCAACCCGTTTTCATTCGGGAAATCAACTAGCGAAGGCAAGGGAGTTTTAAACCCGCAAAATTACCATTAATTGAGCAAGAGAATTGACTGAAAAATTCATTGCACCTTTAGGAATTAGTAAAATTCCCAACATAAGGTCATGAATTTTCCGGAATCAAAACGAAACAGATTTTTAAAGGCTAGAAAACTTTGCAATTAAATTGAAGTTTTGGAACACAAAAAGAAAAAGTGTTACCTAAAAATGTCTCTGTAGTCAGAAGTACAAAATTGATAGGAAAATAAGACGATATTCCGGAGAACAAAATTTGCACTCAATTTTGCACGGAATACCGTCTAATTTAATAAATTCAGTGCTAAATTAATCCTCAGTTCTTCGCCAGGGAGGGAAAAATTTGTAAGATATCGCACTGAATATGCAAAAAATCGTTTATTCAATAAGGACAAATAAATCTAAGGAACTAAAATAAAATCGGTTTGATATCATTTAAAGGTAATTAATTGGCCAATTCAGGCGTGATCGCTTGGTTAGTACTCTCGAAATTCGGAACTGCAAACCTGCGAAGGCGTACGCAATGTGTACCTCGCCTCTGTGTGCCTACATCATCTATAAAAATCACGGAATTCTAAAGTTATTTCACAAAAATGAGAACATTTCAAATAAGGGCTGTTTTGGACCCAGAGCTTGAGGATAATTACATTTCAAGGGAATTCTTGGTTTCAAACTACTTTAAAATTAAGGGGCTAAAAGTCGAAAAGAGTGAAGTTTCTTTCAATGCAGATTGGGAACCTCAATTGACGGATAAAGTTTCATTTAATATTCTTGTCGAGCAATCCGCTTTCTCGTGAATTAATTTCATGTGAGGAAAACTCGATACAATTAAATCTAACAGTAAAATTAACTATGAAAATTGTCCTCAAGGCCTGAGATGCCAAAAGAATGAATTTAATGCCCTCAATTCAAGAAAAATGTCTCAACTTAAGAATCTTTAGGTCTTTTAATTATACCTTATGTAAATTAAAAGATAAAAGGAATAAATTGAATAACGTTACATTGTAATCTCTTTAGTTGCCTAAAAGATTTAATACCGCAGTTGCACTTGAATCAATAACCGATTTTCAATCTCGAACTTTTTTTACAACGCCAGTTCAGTAATGAATACCTCGACTACCAGCACTGAAGACCCAATTTTTCACTTGCATTTTTCACCGTGCTGCAGACATACAATTATTTTGTAAGTTTGAATAATATCCATCGAATTATTCAAGATGCTATAGTTAATTTTTTCATCACTTGTTCTATTGTTTTTTATAGAAAATACTGGAAAATCTTCATTCTTGAAAAAATATTCTCCTTTTCATCAGCATTATTTTTCTTCGCATTAGACATCTGAAACACGTCTCCAATTTGGCTGTATTAGCATAGTTCAAATGAAACTGTTATGTTATTTCATTCTTAGGTGATGGAATAACCCTGAAGTTATTCTTGTAATCTTGCAAAGATTGAAACATTTTTCTTTAAAATCTTCTACACTTTTTTCGAGACATTAGGAAATCATTTGAAACGTTTTGAAATCTTTTCGAATATTCTCTTAGAATTAATTTTTTTTGTTAATAAAAAAATCATTTTAAATGTACATAGGAATTTTAGGAACCTTCTTTTATTCTCTTGAAACCTTTCGAAAAGACGGCTGAATAATGCCGAAAAATGAAATTCCGAAATAATAGAATTCACGACAGTTTTTAATATTGCCGAATTTGAAAATTCGCAAACAATAAAATTCGCATCCGAAAATTTCCGAGTTATGAAGTTCCTGAATTAAAACAATTAAAAAATTTGTATTTCATAAATGTGATATATTAAATTAAAAATAACAATAATTCAAAAATATGTTTTTCTAGATAAACAATTTGGTTTGAAAATGTGCATAGTATTTTTGAAAAATGACAAAAAACGTTCTCGAAAATCAAATTTTGAATTAAATGTTTGTTTAATTTCGAGATAAATGAGTGCTGAGCATATTTTCTTTGACGAAAATATTATATTTTTAATAAATTATTATTAATAATGAAAAAAAAAAACATTCTTCTAAATTGTTTAAATTCGAGAATTTTCTAGGTCGGATATTTTTTCAATTCGCTAATTTTCTGTCTGGGATTTTATTATTTGTGAATTTTAAAATTCAGTAATATTATAAACTGTAGACACTCTTGTTATTTGGGAATTTTCCAATTCTGGATTTTTATCTTTCGGCAATTTTATAATTTTGGGAGTTTTATCATTCGGGAATTTTCCAATTCGGGAATTTTGAAGTACCGGGAATTTCATTTTTCGGAATTTTTAATGTGTCGGGAATTTCATTTTGGAGATTTTTCAGTCATCCCGAATTTTGCCTAATATTTTGTAATCTTGCAGAAATGAAAACTTTTACTCTTATTCTTTTTTTTTTCAATTTAAGGAAACCTTTCGAAAGGTTTTGAAATATTTTTCAATTTTCTCGTAGAATTTAGATTTCAAATAAAAAATTATTTGAAATTTTCTGATGAATTTAAAAAAAATGCTTTTATCCTCCAGCAACCTTTGGAAATTCTTAAAATGATTCTAAATTTTATTTCGAAATCCTTGAAGATTCACGGTTCGTTTTAATTTCTTATTAATTTTTTACAAACTTTAGATTATCTTTTAAACTTTTCGAAACTCGTTAATTTTCGAAATATCTTTTTAAATGATTTCAATTTTTCCAAAATTTTGAAATCTTTTTGATTTTTCTCCTAAAATCTGGTTTCAAAAGCACAAAGCAATAAACTTGTTACATGTGAATTTTACCTTACTTAAAAGAAGTTTACATTACTAATAATGTATAAATGCGCAGCAGACAACCTCGAAATAAAAGGTCAAATCGTGCAATCTCGCATTTTGACACTGAAAAAAAACTAGGCTATTCGTCATCGCTTAAAATCAGTGCAATATTTACTTCACGGGCCAATAAGAAATGTTTTGAAATCATTCGAAATTTTCCCAAGGATGTCAAGAAATTTTTTTTTCCTTTCACCACCTTTCAAAATTTTTTAAACGCTTCTCAATTTTGTTTAAATCTTCAAAGATCCAAATTTTGTTTAAAATGTTTTGAAATCTTTTAAAATTCAAATTACTAGAACATTTGTGACAGAAACTTTTCTTCAGAAAGAAACTCGGTTTATTTGAAACATTTTGTTATGAATTTGAAGAAAATCTCATATGATTTCAGAACGTTGCAAATGATTTACAGAAGTTTCCTTATTATCGTAACAAGAAAATTCCAGTAAATTCAATATCCGCGGGTGTAATAATTTAGCATGGTGCTAATATATTTAAATATATTTTGTAAGATAATTTATCATTTTGAAAAATGCGAAATATTTGAGTGGCTGCCTACTATGAAAGATGATAACTGGAAAACACCTGGAATTGTCAGGGAATTTTTTCCCAGGATTTGGGTAGACACCCTGAATAAGGAAAGTTGACCTTAAATGGAGACTGATATTTTTCCCTAAAGTCACTTTGGCCATTTACCAACCTATTTTACAGTAACTAATTGCTTTTTTTTAAAAAAGCTTATTATCTTCCTTATTCGTGAACTTGTCTTTTGCAGTTTTTTTTTCAAAAATAGGTTTCTTTAGTTAGTTTTTTTTTCACTTCAAAATCTATTTTATATGTATCATTATAAAATCTGAAATGAAAATATGACATACACAACATTGAATATGTATTCCTTTTAAATAATAACCTTTTTCTACAAAATTGATGTGTGTCAAAAATCTCGAAAGCATTGTCGTCACTCAATGCCGATTAGGTAATTTTAAACAAAGAAAAAAGGAATTTTCAACAAAAGAGTTGAATTTTCAAACAAAATGATAAATCTTTGATGAGCAAATGAATTATCAACAAAAAGTGTAATAGTTGATAGTTTCACCAAAAAATATTTCATTTTTCAATAAAAAAACTGAAATTGAGCCAAAAAATACGAATTTTCAACCAACAAAGATTGTTTAATCAATAAAGAAAAGATCTCATCCATAATTTTTTTATATATCCATATAATTTTTCACTAAAAAAGACGATTTTTCAAAAAAATAAGTGTATTTGCAACTGAAAAAGATGCATGTTATGACAAAAATGGAATAGCTATATTTTTAAATTAAAAAAAAAATTTTTAAAAAGAGAAAACATTTTCAATAAAATTTGGTTAAATTTTCAACCAAAGAAATGAACTTTATACTAAACTGATGCATCTAAAATAAATAAAAAATTGTAACCAAATACACAGTTGAATTTTTAACCAAAAGATTAATTTTCTACTGAGAAAGAATAATTTTTAACAAAATACATGAATTTTCAAGCAAAGAGGTTAATTTTCTACCAAAAAAAGACAAATTTTCAACAAAACAGATGAATTTTTATCCGAAAAAGACCAATTTCAAACAAAGAATGAAATGGTTTGATTTTCAGTTAGAGAAATAAGTTTTTAAGCAAATAAAAATAAATTTCAAAGAACTAGTCATTTTTTGAACTAAACAAATGAATTTTCTACAAAAAAAATCAAATTTCTATAAAAAAAGAGAAAAAATCAACATTTTTGAACTAAGATAATGAATTATCAAGGAAGAATATGAATTTTTAACAAAGTAGTTCCACTTCCAACTAAGTTGTAGAATTTTGAACCGAAAAAGCTTTTTCGGTCGCTATTCACGATTAGCGAAAATCATGAAAAGTTTATGAGATAGTTCTTTATTCGTATAAGATTTTCTGTAAAATTCATAACAAAATGTTGGAAAATAAACCGACTTTTTCTATAGAAATGGCAATTAGGCTCTGGTATAATAAATAATCAAATATATTTAATTATTTTCCGAAATATAATCATAAGTATACTCCAGAGGAAAGATTTTTTTCTTGAAATGTGTCTCAATGCCAAAGTTTAAAGACAGGTAAATACTGTTTTGATCTTGGCAATGAGACCAGCTCCGAGGCCACTTATCTTATCAAGTATCATGTTAGGTAGGAATTTTCTTGGCTCACCGATAGTATTCTATGATTATTTCAACAAATTAAAAAAATATTTTATTGAAATAGCTGGCACCCTGGAATTACCCTTTACTTTTTTGTTGAAAATTAATTTTTTTCTTTCATTATTCAGAATTTTAATTAAAAAATCTTCTTTTTTTTGTTTCAAAATTTGAATATTTTTTAGGATACAAAAACAAATGTAAGCTGAAAATTTAACTATTCCATGTTTGGCTCAATATTTACTCCCTTCAGTTGAAAATTCAAGTATTTGTTTAAAAATTTGTCTATGTTTTTGAAACTTTGTCTTTTGTGGCAGAAAAATTATCTTCTTGGTGACTAAGTCACTTCTTTGGCTGAAAATTCAACTATTAGGTTAAAAATTTCATCAAAAATTAAAACATTTTGATGAAAATTCAAGTATTTTATTAAAAATTATTCTTTTTTGGTAAATAATTAATCTTTTTGGTTGAAAATTAATTTTTTGTTTTAATTATTAATTAAGTTTATTATTTAAAAATTTAATTTAATTCTTTGTCGATTTTTTTTAAAGACATATAATCTTTTTGGTGAATAATTCATTAGTTCAGTTGAAATTGAACAATATCGTTGAAACTTATTGCATTTGTTCAAAAACTTTTTTCTTCAACTGAAAATTAAAATATTTCATTCTTTGTTGAAAATTTATCTATTTCATTTATTTTTTTTCCGAAGGAAATTAAATTAAATTAGTTTCTGTAACAAAAAGAACATGGTTATACTTAGAGATTTGTTAGTAGACATGACTAAATATATTAGTAAATTCAAATACCTACAGACAGTCCTTTTGTCAAACTAAAGTAGTTAGTCTACCTAATTAGATAGTCACTGCAACTACCCTTGCTCCAACTAACAAAAATAGTTATCACAACTAACTAAATAGCAGTACCATTATTTACTAACTAGAATAGTTGTCCCAACTAATCTTATTTTCACGCAAAATAACCAATTCTCGAAAATACTCGAACTGGTTACTTCTCCGAATTTTTGAGGTGGTCAAAAATCATCATACTTTCTTCGGATGTTAGAATAAATAAATGAATAAATAAATAATAAATAAATAAATCCGTTACTCGAGCAAGGGAAAGTCATTCTAACACCCCCTTGAACATACTCACGCCGTCAGATTCGCTTCTATAAAGTACAAAATTTGGAGCAAACTCCAAAATACAAATTTTTCGGAGCAACTCCAGAATTGCCTCTCCTTTTTTTTCGACCGTGTCGCCTTCAATGAAGTTTCAGAAAAATGGTTTTCTTCTGTCTGTCGGTCCCTCAAGTAAAAAAAATGAAATAAAAACGATTGTCGTTCTTAAACATCGTTCTTTAATCAACTTTTCGACGTTTAGGCACACAATGCGGGCCTTCTTCAGGAAAAGTTCCTTCTCTAAAAAATTGCAAGCAGTTTTTTGTGTATTCTTCCATTGTTTGTGAAAGTCATGAACTTTATACCTGTACTTAGTATGTGGTGTCAAACATTAAGAAAAAAAGTAAGTAAAAACAATGTCAAAACATTAGATACTTCAATGAGAGAAATATAATTGGTCAAATTTTTGTTTGAAAAATTATATATAATAAAATTGTTTTTTCTCTTTCTTTTGTTAAAACCTCGAAAAAAGAAATTTTTAAGAGGCTTCAAAACGACAGGACAATTACATTTTTGGTTTTGAGATAAGAACAAGTATAATCGTTAAATACATTTGCCAACGGACAACACGATATGTATATATATATGTACATATATATATATATATATATATATATATATAATATACAATTTTTCAGATTAGCACCCCTCCCGGCGAAATCCTGCGGTTGTGCTCATGAAAAACTATACAAAAAATATAAATATAAAAAATAGAATAAAATGAAATGAAATACAATAAAAATGAAGTGAATTGAATTGAAGTGAAGTGTAGTGAAATTAAATCAAATCAAATCAAATAAATGTGAGGACCAGTTTCGTTTACACAGTTGAAAACAAATGCAACGACATTGTTTCTAGATGGGAGAAAAAGCGATATATAAATGAACAAATGGCTTACAGGTCAAAAACGCACAGCAGTGTTGTGCCAAAAGCATATGCTTTACCAAAAATTCATAAACCGGGTTTAAACTGGAGATTGATTGTTTCCACCATCGGATTTCCTCCGTATGATTTATCAAAATGCTTATCCATTATTTTAAAACCTATTTCTGAGAACATAAACACAATGGTTAAAAATAGTTGGAATTCAAAAGATATTTTAAGAAATATAAAAGTACCAAAAACTCACTGGACGTCATTTCCATGTTTGACAATATTCCTTTGGATTTAGCTCTAGAATGTATAGAAAAAAAATTAAATTTACATCGAAATTTAATAAAAATATCTAAGAACGAGATTTTAATTACCACTAGAACTTTTTTTAACAACATGGTTCTTTCATTCAACGATAAATTTTATAAACAAGAGTCGGGATGCCCGATGGAATCTTGTTTGTCTCCTAGTGTATCTAACCTAATTTTGGAAGATGTTGAAAAGAGAGCGCTAAAAAATTAGACTTTAAACCGATCTTATGTAAAAAATACGCGGACGATATAATTTCGATTATTCCAACAAACAGAATTGTAGATTTAGTAAACATTTTAATAGTATTGAAGAATTCATCCAGTTAACTTACGAAATAGAAATTAGGAATTGTTTAAGCTATTTAGATTTAAGAATTATGAAAACGCCTGAAGGTAATTTGATCACTAATTGGTTCAAAAAACAGACATGGTCTGGGAGATATTTAAATTATGATTCTCACCACTTGTTCAGTCAAAAAATTGGTTTGATAAAAGGATAAATAGATGTATCAAACTAAGTGATGTGAATTTTAGAAAAGAAAATTTAGATAATATAAAAATTACTTTGCAACAAAATAATTATCCAATTCCATTGATAGAAAGTGTTATGAAAGAAAGGATCCACGAAATCTATAATAGCTCAATAAAAGTAAGAAACATAAAAAATGGTTAAAAAATATAAAAGAAAACAGATTTAAAGGTTACTCTTCCGTATTTCGAAACTGGTAGGAGATTGAAAACAAGAGTTGCGGAACATAGAAGGAATTGTGAAATTGGAAATTTAGGCACTGGTTTGTCACAACACTCCTGGAATTTTGACCATTTTTTTAATTTTAATTTTAACAGTATTAAAATTTTAGAAAGAAAAAATAACACTTATAAAAGAAGAATTATAGAATCAATTTTTATGAAAAAATTTATGTAGATTAGATATATATCTAGTGTTGTCCGTTGACAGATGTATTTAACGATTATACTTGTTCTTATCTCAAAACCAAAAATGTGATTTTTATGTCGTGTTGGAGCCTATTAAAAATTTCTTTTTTCGAGGTTTTAACAAAAGAAAGAGAAAAAACAATTTTATTATATATAATTTTTCAAACAAAAATTTGACCAATTATATTTCTCTCATTGAAGTATTTAATGTTTTGACATTGTTTTTACTTACTTTTTCCTTAATGTTTGACTCCACATACTGAGTACAGGTAATGACAAAAAGTTATAGTTATAAAGTTCATGACTTTCACAAACAATTAAAGAATACACAAAAAACTGCTTGTAATTTTTTAGAAAAGGAATTTTTCCTGAAGAAGGCCCGCATTGTGTGCCGAAACGTCGAAAAGTTGATTTAAGAACGATGTTTAAGAACTAGAATAAGGTAGATGTCCCAGTAATCGTGGCGGTCCCAGTAATCGTCAGTTCTTAGGTGTAAACGCCAGAAGTAAGTATTTTCCGCATGAAAATACATTCCTAAAATATTTTTAAGTAAGTTTGAACAGTGCTTGTTGTGGAAACCAAATTAGTTTTTTTGTACAAATAGTGCACATGGGTAAAAAAATTTGATTTGTATTGCCGGCGGCGATGAATCACGAAACGTGGAAAATAGCTTAACATTTAGGTTAGGAAACACGTTTTGTTTGCTTAAGCTTTTAATATGTCAAGAAATTACTTGATCGGGACGAAATCCATTTATAAGATGATCAAAAAAACAAAAAATCTTGAGAACTTATTCAGAACTCCAAAACTTTTTTGTTGTCAGGATCCGACTTTCTTCGAACGTGATATAGATAAGATGAGTAATTTCTTTGAAAGAAATTAAAGGATTCTTTTGGTCATCCGTTCATATCTTCATAATACCTTTTATTTCAAAAATAAATAAAAGCGTCGATACATATTGCCGACGTTTCGACACGGCTTTGTGACTTTCTCAAGGCTGCAAAATACATAATAGTTTTTTTGTTGTATGTTAAAAAGAAAGCTTAATATTTAAAAGTGAGACTTCGATCTAAAATATAGCTAATTATCTAAATACCTGTAAATGTAGAATATAATTAATTTTTGTTGAAATCAAGCTGCAGAGGTATAAACTGTCATTCTTGTTAGGAGTAAAAATAACGTCAGAAGATTAAAAAAAAAAACTATTTGTTTATAACCTCATGCGCAAAAGAAGCGGAGGTTAAAATACTTATTGTTCTACATTTAAAAAAAAACGAAGACAGACAAACGAACGAGAAAAAAAAAACTTTTCAAATTGTAAATTTGTTTTCGAAGGACATAACCAAACAAATGATTCGTGAAAACAGAAGCTAAGTTTAGGACATAGAAAATGTAGAAATTAAACAGAAACAACAACTTTCAGGTAAAAATTAACGCAAAGATCGTAGTGCATCTATTGAGCGCGGCAAGAAGTTTCAAATTCAAAAAAAAAAAAAAAAGGGGGTAAAGTATTAATTTAAAATGCATTGGTAATAATTATTGATGTGCCATCTTTCAGATTGTAAGTTAACACAAAGGTCAAAATATTTTTCAATAAAAATTGATTCGATAAATTTACGTTTATAAGAGATATTCTCTCTCGCTAAAATTTGTATATTATTGTAATTAAAATCGAAAAAATGGTTACAAAATTAAAAGAATCCTTTAATTTCTTTCAAAGAAATTACTCATCTTATCGAAATCCATTTTTTAGTAATAAAAGATCATTTTTGTTTCATAAAATTAAGTAAAATCTTCATTTAGCACCTTCTCGTTCGAGAAATATCGGTCACGATTATAGGGACATTTCCAAAGCATAGTTGCTCGAGTAATCGTGCCCTGTCGCGAAGACTAGGACGAATCTGTCAAAATTTTATTTCCATATTTCGTTACATATAATGATTTAATTAATTTATAAAAGGCGTGAAGTGAAATCGGAGAACTGACTTGTTACTTATCAGTGTGTAAATTTTTGTATCCCGTGTAATTATGTTGTACTCAGCCATTTTATAGAACAAAGTTAGGTTATATAACATTATACAATAAAAATGCTTCATTAAATTTGTGATGTTAAGATTACAGTAGCATTCTCAATATTTGTAATCATTTATGTGTTAACAAATTACGTGTTGATTTTTTAATAAGATTTACTTAGTACAAATGTGATTCTTGACATAGATATCTTTAATCATATGGAAGTTTAATCGTTTAATGTTGAGCCAAAAGCATAATGCACTTGATGTGTAATAACTAAACGGAAATGTGCTACATCTAGTTACTTAAAATGTTAATGATTTTTAATTATAATATTCAGTATTATAAAAGAATTTCATCATTGTAGTTATCACTTAGCGTGATAAAAATTCTGATAAATATTTATTTCGATTTACTTTTGAGACCACTTTATTTCTTATAAATAAAATATTAATTATATTCGAAAATATTTTTAATTGAAATAAAAACTAAAAATTTTAAAAGAAAATTCATTTTTATTATGGTTAATTATTATAATGTCATTCAGACGTATTGGAACTATCAGATGATTTGATTTTGAGGTTATGTTTCGACGGATTTCATCTCGGCAGTCTCAATCTCTCAATCAATATAAAACTAACCACACATATTTCATTTCATTAAAGTATACTTAAAATACAAAAATACACTTGAAATACACCTCCAAATCGCTAAAAACTAATTTCATCAAAACTTAACCTTTTTCACGAAGATTGGGACAACCACTCATGATTACTAGTACATGGCAGATTTGGAAATGACGATAACTGGGACATCGGTGCTTTTTGACTTTTAATTGTTTATAAATAAGGAGTACTATTAAATATAATGTAAAAACCATTTTTATAATATTCTAGGATGTTTAATGCTTCAATCAGTACCAATCATTTTTTAACTAATCCTTCCAAAAGAATTTTCTAAATATTTGAAGTCAATGAAATCTCTTATGGTGACGATTACTGGGACGTTTACCTTAGTTTTTATTTATTTATTTTTTACTTATGGGACTGAACCAAAGAAAACAATTTTTGCGAAACTTAATTATTTTCTATCATTCTAACGCCCCTCACAACCCACCCACGCTGCAGAACTTAATTCTATAGAGATGGAAAGATTCGGTGAATATATTTTATTCTTATCCTTCGGAAAAATGACAATTTTTTCGAAAAATCGAAGTTATTGTTCCTCTGATTTTTTGACGTGGTTTTCAGGCTATGGATTGTCATTCTCATACCCCCTACCCTCTCCCAGAACCCACCTACGCAGTAAATATAAATTGTATGAACTGGAATGGTTCAGTAAATATTTTTCCTTATCATTTGGAAAAAAGACAATATTTTGGAAAAACCGAAGTTATTGCGCCTCTGATTTTTTGATGTAATCCTCAGGCTATGGATTGTCATTCAAACGCCCCCTGAATACACGCACACAGTGAAACTAAATTTTATAGCTTTCAGAAGAAGGCATAATTTCTATAAATGTAAGAACAAATCTAAGATTTTTCCCGTCGATTTTTTGATCGACACTCTCGGCTAAGGTTTGACCATTTATGACGAAAAATATGAAGAAATAAATGAATGATTTGGTTCAGAAAAATTATTTGTTAATGAATATATATTTCTGAACATATTTGGGACCCGATATTTGGTCACCTCGTCCTCCTTGGCCACCTAGTCCTCTTTGGCCTCCTCTTCCTCTAGTGGGCCAGGAATTGGCCCTAGTGAACAGGCTCTAGTGAGCCTGAAAATTTCGCCCATGTCTGCACTTTCTCGATCTACTTCAAGGGGCATTTCGTTCCTCCAGCTGTAAAGAAAAAATAATATCTTTACATTTATATCATATAAATGCACACGACATGCATTAATTAAAATATAAATATATTTTTATTAAATATACAAACTATGTTTTTGTTAATTAACTTTTCCTTCCCTGGGATCCATTTTTGCTTCTGGAGTTTGTTGACAGCTTGCATGTGGTAAACATTTTATGTAGATGGCACTGCAGCGAGCGGTAAATTTGAAGAAATTTTCACCAAAATACATTGCTGTATTCTCCTTTTTATAACGAGAAAAGTACATAAAATATCATTAATTTTCCAAAATGATTTAGAAATAAGTTCAGTTTTAAAAAGTATATGTTAAAATTTGTGACTGGTACTTAACTTGAACGACGAGAGTTACTTTCTTTCTTGATTGGCAACATGTAATCTAGTGGTATTTTTTTCTTGGTTTAACTTGATATAATTACCATTTTTATCGATTAAATTGTTTTTTCGGGAGTGATTCTGTGGGAGTTATTTCATTATATATTTTGAATCTCTATTCCACTATCACGTTGTAAACATTTATGTTATTGTAAAATCGAAGTTGTAAGTTGCCTTATCAGCATGAGAAATACACGTAGTAAGGACAGCAATCGCAAACTAACATCTTCTGCGAGAAGGAAAAATCGATCTCTTGCTCAAAGAAAGAGGTAAATGATAAAATAACATTTTATTATTAAATGAACATATTTTGCACTACAAAAATATTTTTATAATAATAATTTAACCGCATATCGAAAGAAAAACTATGGCTCACTTTCATACAAGGAATTTTTGAGAATGTAGTCCAGACAGCACGTCGGAAACACGCATGATTTTCCCAAATAATTTTCAGACGCGATTTTTTCAAAGTAGTTTCTGGTTATTCTAAATTATGCTTTCATTATTTATTGATGAGAAGAGGCATATTGTGTATTCATAATATATTATAATAACTTCTTTGCCTCACAAATACTGAAAAACGGTAAAAAGTACTAAAAGCAGGTGTTAAAATAATGTTTTTATATACAGTCAATTGTTTCTTGATTGAACAGTAAGTATTATTTATTTGCACTTAGTGCTAGTCATTTAATTTGCATTAAGATATTCAAATATGGCTGTAGTTGCCCCTGATGGTGCATTCGTGGTTTTATGTGAAAATACATTTTTTCATTTTAATTTTCAACGGGTTTACTACTTTCTTGATGTTCTTTGAACTTATTTCATTTCACGCGTCTAATTTGGACGGTTTTTTTTAAATATGTAGAATGCAAGAAAATGCCACCCGGGATCAAGATCAGGCAGCTAAGGCAGATAAAACATTGAATAAAGTAGTTATTTAAAACTCGGTAAATTATTTAAGACGTGATGATCCTGCTCAAGAGGAAATCGATAAAGTAGGCAAAGTTTTCAAAGTTTAAAGACAATCTACTTGTAGTTTTGAAAGAAGTAACGTAATTCTAATAAGAGGGAAAATTTCGCAGTCCACTAAACGATTTCCTTCTATCAGTGTAGGAATTCAGTGCACAGCAAAAGCTGCTGCAGCAATAGTTCCAAGGGAAATCATACATCCAACGCAATGGTCATCTAACATCCTAGATTGTGTTGTAATTGACGGTGATAAGTTATACAGGGATAGTTTAGAATCACGTCCTACCGTATTAGAAGGCGAAATAGCAAATACCGTCGAAATTTAGAGGAAGGCTGAAGTATTATCACCCGAATGTTTTATAAATGTAGGAAAAGATTGTTTTGGTCATTTAGACAATGATAATGCGGAATCCCTTCTTCCTAATTTACATAATTAATTAAATGATATGTTAGCACGTGACATTTCTCTAAATCTGACAAGCAATGGGTTGCCTATTGTTCTTTTCAAAATGGACCAGATAATTTGGATGTTTGATTCACACAGTAGAAATGCTGCAGGCATACGTTCAGAAAATGGAACCGCGTGTTCAATGGGGTTTTCAAGCGTTCAGTCCATATTAGAAGTTCTAAGACAAAATATACCTAGTTAGCAGGGATCAAATAACATGCACATGCTAACAGAAGTTACAGTAACTTTGGTTGTACAACATCCACAAATTGAAGATAATTATGGTACTTGAGAATTAATAATTATATAATTAATAATAATATTATTATTATTATTATCTTAATAATTATATTATAATTATATTATGGCCAACGGCCATACCACGCTGAAAAACCCAGTTCTCGTCAGATCACTGAAGTTAAGCAGCGTTGGACGCGGTTAGTACTTGGATGGGTGACCATTCAAGAATACTGACATGAGTGCTGTTGGCACATCGTGGGTGTGGTGAGCCCACACTTGTAGTTATTTATAACTACAAGAAAAACCTAGAAACACTACCCGAATCGGGTAGTGTCACGCCTACCCTGAAAGGGAAATGGTTTAATGGTATATATATATATATATATATATATATATATATATATATATATCATGGGGAGAATTATCCTTCAATTGATGGATTATGAAGACACCACAAATTTTACGAATGCGTGACCAGTTTCGGATAACAGTTCCATAGACGAAGAAGACTTCACTTCATCACTTTATCCTCATCAACAGTTTGTTAACTTAGGTCAATTGACGATAACGGAATCTGAATCTCGATCTGAAATTGAGAGTAGAAATCCTGGTCAAAAAACAAAGGAACTTGTTTCATATGCTGAAAATCAGGATTTTTCCGAAAGTGAAGATGGAAATACCAAAGCCAGTGAAGCAGAAGATGCTTTTGAAGGTCATGAAATAAACGTCGAAAGTAGTAGTGAGGAATGTTTAAGGGAGATAGATGATGCATGGTTCGGTAACGATGATGTCAATATTTCATCAAAAGGAAAAACAAATGATGTGCAGAATATAGGCATAAAATTCGTTGATGTATTATATTTTTCTCTGAAAATGCAGCGAATATGCAAATAACACAACGAAAAATGTTCCTCGATTGTTGACATTGTTTCTTATCGAAATCGTAGATTAAATAGAAAATACACGTACTTTTGCAACGAATGCGCCTTTCAACGTGTACTACGCAATGCACCTCTCAGAGGTAAAATTCTAGATTTGAATAAGCGTTTCACTGGTATATGTTTAAGGAGGAATTGGTTTCAATCAACTGGAAGAATTACAGGCTCCAATTAATGTTGAATGTATGCCAAAGGAAGTGTATGATGCGCAGACAAGAGTCGTGATGCCGTGGCCACCAAATTGCTGGCACTAGTGGAAGTTTTAGAAACGGAAACTGGGGACATAGAAAAGTTGCTTCCATACAAAAGAAAGATATTTCAATCACCCAGATTGGGCAAATTCCAATAATGGAAGACGGCAGCTGAATGACAAGATCGTACAAAGAGTATTTATATCACGGTCGGGAATGGCAGCAGCTGTGGCTTTTCGTACAAAAAAAGTTTTTTTTGCGTGAAACTGGAAATCAACAATGTGGTCCTTGTGATTGGGCAGCAGCAAGGGATACAGTTCCCAAACCACACGTATGTCATAAAAATTACGCACCGAATCTAAGTTCCGATAGTATGGAGAGTCACCTTGTAGTAAATATGTTTAAAACTTTAGTGTCTACGCGAGATGTAATTTTTAATGTGTTAACAGCAGATGGTGACAGCAGTAAATATAGTAAAATTAAAAATGCTAGACCATATAGGCACGACGATGTAGAAGTTAGGAAAGTTTTATGTGAAAACCATTCACTACGATCCACTTTTAATTTTATCGTTTACGTATCGGAAAACAAATTTCCATTACCTATACTCGGGAAAATTAGAAAAGCTGTGCGCAATTGTGGCGCGAGATTAATAAGAGATATTAGGAAAGCTAGAAATTACAGAGTAGGTGAGAGAAAAAGCTGACAAGAAACAAAAGACAACTTGAAACGAGACATACTTAAGCATAAGGAATGCGCATCACTTGGATATTTTTACGACAGAGTGCAAAAATCTGGCGAGAAAATATCGTTTCGGAGTTGCGACAATTCGGAATCTATGAGGGAATTAGGGAAGTGATGCATAGTCTCGATCGAGATCTGGCTAGTTTGGTGTACGGTGTTACAAGCAACAAAGTGGAATGCTTGAGTTCACTAGTAGCCAAGCAAATGCTATCCAAGCGTGTCAATCTCGGAAAGGGAAACGAATATAATGCTCGAGTTGCTGCAACAATAATAGACTTTAATACACATAGAGTTGTTAGCAGATATTAAGAATTTGTAAGTAAGGAGCCACCACTGATTGTAAAGCAGATGGAGGTACGCAATTACAAAGCAAACAAAAAGCAGCAAAAGAGAAAACGAAGATTAGGAGAAAGTAGTGCAAAATATTAAGAGCACAAAAAAAGAAAGCTGATTGCTGATGAGGAATATGGACGTAAGTGCAAAAAGCTTGACATGGATTCTAAAACTTATGAAGCAGAACTGAAGGGACTGTATAGAAAATTCTACAACTACATAGCGAATCGAAATGCAGTTAAAAGACAAACTATTAGACAAGCTGATAGTCCTTTATTGGGACTATAATTTTAATTGGGGCCCAAGAGAAGCTTTAAAAAGTTCAAAATTCTGAGCTATGAAGAACGCCGAAATTATATTGTGGAGTTGCTATTTTAATAAACCTGTGTGAAGACGGGAATTTATTTATTCTCTTTTAGGAGTTAAAATTACTAAGAGAATGAGGGGGATCGAAAACGTCAATCTTGCGCGATGGTGAACCTTAGGATTCTGGGCAACTTAAAAAAATTATAAATGTCCAATTGTTAGTAACAATTGAAAGTCAGGAATTTGCGGAGTCACCTTTGAGAAATGTAAATAACGAAGAAAGTGAAGGGATTAGAAAACTTCATTCGTTTTGGTTAATGGTCCTTATGAATCTGGGCAACTATAAAAATCTTCAGAAATACCAAGACCGAGTTGTGGGCTCCAACCCTTAACGTTAAAAAGAAAAACCCCTTGATACCACGCAGATATGAACCTGTCAAAAAATTGTCTTTTTTAGAAATTTACCTTGTAAATGGAGTCTCTAATTTGTGTGCTCCTCAAAAATACCAGCACCGTTTTTTGGGCTCCAACCCTTAACGTTAAAAAACAACCCCTTGCTACCACGCAGATATGACTTTGTCAAAAAATATTCTTTTTTTAGGAATTTACTTTGCAAATGGGTTTCTGATGTTTGGGACTTGGAATTTTATAGGGTGAATAGAGACTCTGATTTTTGGGCTCCTTGAAAATTCAAATTTGATTTGATTTGATATACTTTATTGAAAACTAACAGTGCAAAGTACCAATAAAAGGGTTAATACCTTTATGTACATATAGTTTTTACATGAGGTTTGAGATATTGAAACTTTTGCGAGTTTTATAAATTTTGTATGTGGTCCGATGTAGCTTCTGAGAGAAGAGGCAGTGATTCAAATCAGGCTTCGGTAGATAGAATAGGCCCCGTGATCTGGATTCGTATTGAGGAACATGGAATGTGAGACTCCCCAGCAACGATGGGCACACTATCTGACCTCCTAATAATTTAATTAAAAAGCAGATTATAGCATAGATTCTTCTATTTTCCAAAGCACAAACTTGAAATTTTTGTAAGAGGCCAGTGTATTCTGATCCCCGCTCAGGGTATCTTCCACCCGCCTTCCACACCATGAATTTCAGAAATTTCTTCTGAATGCCTTCAAGTGGTCCTATAGAATTAGCATAATAGAGGGCCCAGGTTATTGAGACGTATTCCATCTTCGATCTTACTAATGCATTGAAGAATAGTTGAATTGTCTCAATATTTTTAAACGGTTTGCTTGTGCGAATTATATATCCTAAGACCCGTTTTGCAGAGCTAAGCAAATTTCTGATTTGTTCATCAAATTGTAGTCTATAGTCACAAATTATACCCAGGTCTAACGTTGAGTCTACTCTCTGTAAGCTAATATCATTAATTTTATAATCAAATATGATTAATTCAGTTTGTCGACAGAAGCTAATTACTTTACATTTATCTATGTTTATACTTAAGTGATTTTTAGAGCACCAATTTACGAAATAAGGTAGATCAATTTGTATTTTCACACAATCCCTAACATCAGATATCAGTGCGTAGATCTTCGTGTCATCGGCGTACAGTAGACATTTTGATTTAATACACTCAGCTATATCGTTTATATATACTAAAAATTACAGTGGTCTTAGATTCGATCCTTGCAGGATACCTGAACATGGTACGTAGTGTTTCGATGCATACCCATTGTAATGCACGCTATGGTTCCTGGAAGTAAGGTATGACGAGAGTAGTTTAACAATTCTTAAAGAAACTCCCATTTCTGTGAACTTAGAAAGTAATATTTCATGATTTACTTTATCAAAGGCCTTCGATAAATCGGTATACAAGACATCAACCTGTTTTTTTCTTTAAATGCTTCATATACAAATTGAGTTAGAGTAGCTAGATTAGTAACTGTGGAGGGCCTTGGAATAAGCACATGTTGTGCTTCTGTTAGAAATGGCGAAACGGAGTAGAAAACTCTGTCGTATATACAGATCTCGAAAGCCTTTGAAAAATTATTGAGGTCCGTAATTGGTCTGTTATTTGAAACCTCGTTTCTAAAGCCATTTTTAAATACTGGACAAACTTTTGCTTGTTTCCAAACTTTTGGATAAATTCCTATCATCAGAGATAAATTATGAATTTTCGTTAGGGGTTTAACTGAGGCGTGCGCACAGTCTTTAGCAAATAAGCTAGGAATATTATCTGTTTCCGAATTATTTTTATTCGGCAGAGATTTAAGTGATTTTAGCACCTCATTTTCAGTTAGAATCGTTGATGTGTTCATAGTGCCCAAAAAAATAATCACAATATTGATCATTTTTCTGCTCCATATTAAGCATTGAATTGCGCATCATTATGTGATTTTGATAAGCTGGTTTCATATTCTTTTTTGTATAATTTCACAATGACTTATATTTTTCATAATGATAATTAGAACCTGATACTTTGAATTTTTGCCTATGATTATCTTTCAATCCAATAGCTCTGGTAATATCTTTGGTCCAATCAACTTCTTAAATTTTTACATAAAGTAAGTCATACCGTCTTTTTTGGAAATTGTATCTCGGAAAATCAGTTCCTTTTTTAAAGTTAGGGATCAATGGAATGATAAAAATTTCAAAATTCAGCTCAAGAGCTGGATGTTAATCATCTTCATTAACCATAGGAAAATTCCCTTTATTAATTTCACATTTAATATTTGGCCTTCACATATGATAAGCTACCCTGTTAGTTTGCTCCAATTTCATTAAGATTAACATATCTGAAATCGAAGCCACTTTTGCATCTTGTATTTGCCCTAGTGTAAAATTTAAAAAGTAAGGAACATTAAAATCACCTATTATCCCTATTTGACTGCCATACATAAAGTATACATCCGATATGGCTTCTGTTATGGCCTGAAACTCATTAATCTTCATATTTGGTGAAATATAAATCGCTAAAATATAGAAAGAAAAACTTTCTCTTGCTAGTCTCAAATATAGCATGTTCATCCTTTCTGAAATGTTCGTAATAGTCGACACATCTATAGATTCACAAACATATTCAGATCTAATAGCTATAAGAAGCCCTCCTCCAGGACTACAAAGCCTATCATTACAGAAAACTGAGAAAATGTGTTGGTCAAATAATTCCGAAGAATGTACATTCTCGCTAAGCCACGTTTCAGTTAGTAGAAAACAATCATAGTCCAATAATTCAGTAAATTTCCTTATCTGTTGTATCTTAATGTTTATACCTCTCATATTTGATAACAGATTGTAAACTGTTTATTTGTATTTGAACTTGATTTATTTTGAAGAGTGGAAAGATGTCTAAAATTAGAATTAATAATACTAAAATTTACTTGACGAATCAATGATTCCTCATCTCTATTTTTGACTTGACTTACTGAAAGGAGTTCCTCTTCACTGAGGTCGCTGCCTGTAATGTTTATTAGCTGGGATTCTGTGACGAGTGTGCTAGAGTTCTGTCAACGTCCTCTTGATGGACTAAAAATGTCTGACGACTTTTTATTATTTTCGGTATCCCTGACTTGTACATGATCTTGAGATCCTTTGCTTCTTTCTCTACTCGGTGCTTGAGATCTTGTCTGCATCGGTTGTTGTCGATCTGTTGTTGTTTCGTCCAGTCTCTTGATATCGAGACATTCTTTACGGGCACTGGGGCTTGTTGTGTTTTTTCACTTCCAAAAATCTTCGAAATAGTTCCTCCGCCTCCAAGTTGTCCGTGAGAAATATCTTCATTGGCCTTGGTTTTCCTAGTCCCTGGAAATAGCGACCAATACGAAAGCAATTAACGAGTATTACGATTTTCTCCGCAATAATCAGAGAGATCAACGTCTTAATTTTATCGAGTTCAATAGCTTTTTTTTACTCACATTCGGAATATTGTCTTCTTCAAGACCAAAAAGGATTAAACTTCACTTACGCTTTTCGCTTTCAGCGACTTCTATAAAGCATTTATTTATTCATGATAGATGTCTGGCTCATTTGTGAGCTTTGGATTATGTCCCCATGATTCTTCTCATGTTCAGAGACTGTCTCCTGTATTGCTGCAACGTTTTGCTCCAATGTGCTGACTCTGCCATCTACTTCTGATATCTTGTTTGAGACTGTTTCCAAATCTTTTGAAAAAGTGTCGATAGTTTTTTCGACGCGATCAAAATCCTGTTTCATTTCGTCCCGGTGCTTGTTGAGTTCCGTTTTGAACATTTCCCGTATTGCACTCAGATTCGCGTCGGATTTGGATTCGTTAACATGTGTCATAGAGTTCCTACTTTGATCTACTGGCGAATTGCCCCGAGAGCCACAGCATCTGGCGAAACTTCCATCCTCCAGAATTTTAATTTTTGCGGCACATGCCTCGTAGTATACTCTCTTGCAACGTGCGCATTTAACAAATTTGTGTTGTCCTATTATTTCCTTACAATGTCCATAGCCACACGTCATTGGTTTAACATCTTCTATTGATAGTAGATTAATATTTTGGTTCCCGATTGTAGCCATCTTTAATCAGCTGTTACAAATGTCAGCTGTTCTGACTAATTGACCAACGTTTTCACTATGGTAATGCCGGGACCACGGATCACTACTCAACGCAAGAGAGAGTAAAGTTTCTCAACACTAGTAGAACCAAACACCAGCATATCCAAAGTGAGGTTATGTTGCATTACATTTTCTTCAACAATTCTTGTATCAACAATAGATCTGAAACTGTCTCCTATTAACACATACGGTAGTTCTTTCTTAACTCTAACGAGAAACTGCCCGTTAATGCACACTCGAGAGCACTAGCCACCAAAAATGAGTAAAAATGCCCACTGCACTCAGATACACAACTTCACGACGCGACGGTTCACAATTTGAATTTAAATTCATAGATAGGCGTTTGATTTTTTAGATTTAGGCGTGGTTTTTTCAACAAAATTCAAGCATTCGTGAGCCTAAGAAAAGCCCAACACTACTTTCTATTTTTATTTTCCAGGTTTGTGTTTTTACTTAGGGGATGGTTTGAGAGCCCAAAATAAGTCCAAAATTCTGATGCACTTTGATTTTAGCGGATTTTATTTTGAGCAAAGGGGTGGTTTTTTTGCACATAAGGGGTACTTTTTCGAATTGTTTTTCGTGCATTAGAGAGCCCAAAATAAGCCCCAAGTTGTGGTGTACTTTGTTTCTCCCGAGTTTGAGTTTTTGCATAGGGGGTAGTTTTATTTCCGGTAGAGGTAGTTTTTGGAAATTGGTTGTTGGCGCGTCCGAAAGCCCAAAAAGAAGACCAAAATTCTGTCGCCATTGATTTTTAAGTTTTGTAAATTTTTATGTAGTAGAGGTGCTGGCTTGAGTCAAGCCAGCACCTTCGCTCCAAATTTTGATTTTCAAGAAAGTAGTGGAGCCCAAAAATCGGAATTACAGCCCAAAAAAAAAACCAAAATTCTGATACAAAGAAATTTGGGAATTTCGAATGTGAAAGTGCTACCTTAGTGTACCTTCTTTCTTCTTTCTTCTAAGGATAAGGAGAGAAAATATTCACCGAATCTTTCCAGCTGTATAGAATTTACTGGTACTTTAGAGAAGCGAATCTAGCAGCATGGGTGGGCTTAAGGGGGTGTTATAATGACTATACCTTGCTCAGGCAATGGATAGTCATTCTAACACCCAAAAAAATACGATTATTTTTGACCACCTCAAAAAATCTGAAAGGCAACCAGTTCGATTATTTTCAAAAATTATTGGAATAATTTTTCTATTTTGAAAATTGCGCCAAAAGTCCATTTAAATCGATTTTAGAGATCAATAGTGGGACCAGGCGGTGTTTTCGACATAGTTTCTGTTTACTTTTTTTCGGCTGCTTTGGAGATGCAGTATTTAAGAAATTTAACATATATATCGCAAGTTTTTACGATCCGCAGGGACTTTCCGCCTCAAATATGGATTTGAGCTTTCAAGAGGAAAGAAATTGCCGCCAATAATCATTCGTTGCGCTAGCATTTCGAATTGATCTTTTCAGGTGAGTTTTCTAGGTTACATTACACCCTGCATGAGCCTCAAGCAATCAACAACTTGGCAATATCAATATATTAATTTGTTTGCACAAATTTTATAAATATTTGTGTTCACTTTATAATTAATAATTATTTTATTTGCAGATGTTGCCTCTTATGAGGTCCCACAACGTGAAAAAGGTCAGATCTTTGTACTGTTTCAGCCGAAAGTGCAGAAAATTATCTTTAATTATATTAACAGTTTAAAAAAAAAACAATTTCCAGAAACGGATGTATCTTTTTTCACGATTCCAACGATATAAAAAACTCATTTTCGATTTATCGTGGATTCGGCTTTCTTAAATATCACGGCAGTTTTCCTCCGACTCTTTTTTTAGTCCCTTTTTGCTATCATCCCCGCAATTGAGAAAAATTTCTCAAAATTCTTTATTATTATATCGTCATACAACATCTATCATTTTTAATTGTGTGATTTTCCACATTGAATTTAAAATAATCAGCAAGTGTACACAAGAATCCGCAAGTCACAATTTTTAAGAACATTGCCAATAGCTTATGTGTTTGTGTAAATTCGTTGGCAATGTGTCGCTTCTTTTCAAATGACACGTTTAGATCGAGTCGACTTCCCGAGTATCTAGCATTTTCAAGGATAGTAAATAGCTTTTCGTTATAAGGAAAAAACGCCACTTTACCGCCTAAATGTAGGGATCATGTTTGTAAATATGACGTAAAGGCTAGAATCTATATAAGTACAGCTAGTTTAAGGTCTTTGCAGTTGAAGTTCAAGAAAGTCTCCAGAGAGCAGTTTTTTCTTCCGCAAAGATGAGAACTGTTACGTGTATCCTCTTCTTCTACGCGCTAATATTTTTCCGCAATGCTGTTCGTAAGTAGAATATAATATAATACTAAAGCGATCACACATTAAAATGTTTTACATCCTGATATCCACTATATCCAAAAATTCGCATTCCACCTTGAAACATTCAAAACATATGTTCATTATCATTGTACCTATTTTGCAAAATACTTTGTTCGGGGTGCGGCAAAACATTTAGTTCTTCAGTTTTGAAACTGAACGAGGCCACATTTTTAGATACGGAGACGGAAGGAAATAAATGTGGGGTACAATTTTTCTCACATATGTTAGAAGGAATTTGAGTTTATGGGTACACGTAAAGGTTGAATATGAAATTTGTGAACCTAGTTTGGTGAAAATTTCATTTTATATGCTATGTAATAAAGATTTTTTTCAATTTATTACAGCTTGAACTAAATTTTTCCCAACATGTGCTCGGCAAATTTACGTTATAGCCACACGCGTATGCCAACATATGTTTCAAAAATTTGCTTTACAATCTGTTTCCGTCCGTCTGTGCATCGTTTCTTCCTTTTCATTATTTATTATATGAAGCTATGGAGTATTACACGTATTGCGCTACTGCCCATACGTCCAGAATTCTCAAATTTTTATAAATTTCTCAAATTTTCATAAATTTTTGAAATTTCCATTAATTTCTCAAATTTATAGAAATTTATGAAAATTTATGAAGAGGACGCATGCGCAATGGCTCGGGCAAATATTTCAAAAAAGTAGTATCGGGGTAAGCATGGGTGCTTTGTCTCCTCTTGTTTTTGTTTCATATTTCAGAAGTGAGTTTCTACCATTACTGGACTAATTTACCTCAAGTGCCATATTGAAAAAAAAATATTCACAAAAGTTAGAAACAAATTTAAGAAACTAAAAAAATTCGAATTTCTCAAAGTTTGCTCAACCGACTTTTATGGCTCTTTTATGACTTTTATGTATTTTGTACTGCGTATTGGAGCAACTAAACAAAATAAAAATTAAATAATTCTACGAGATGTAGCTAGAAAAATTATTGTTATTTTGTAAACATTTTTTTTTTTCAATGAAATATTGGTGGCCATACCGCCATTTTTTCTGTAATATACTCACACCCAAGGTAACAACATATATTTTTGGTATAATATCAAAAGATTACTTTATGGTTAACAAAAGTGTATAGAAAATTATGTCTTTTTATATGTATATAATTCCATGAGAATGAGGGGCCCACTTGATTTTTAGCGAATACAAATTTCTTAAGTAGTTAGCTATCCTCGCAAATGACCTACTATCCAGGCATGCAAAAGACAGGTTTAGAGGTTCATATGCACATCTAAAATAATAAAAATAGCAATGTTGATTTTCGATATTTGAAAATTGACAAATGACATAAATCTTCTTTTTTTATACCCGAATTCTAGGCTGGGTGACAGTCTGGACTCACCCTTGAAAACCACACTCACTATATGCACACTTCAAATGTTCAAGATTATATGTTGGATTTTCGACTTGGGCACATTGAAAAAGGCCAAAATCACCTTTTTCTATTCCTCGAATTATAGGCTGGGTGAGACAGTTTAGGAAAACCCTCAGAAACCACCTTTTTTACATGTACAACTAAAAATTTGAAAACTATATGTTCGATTTTTGATATTCGCACATTAAAATGCGCCAAAAATCTTCGTTTTTCCCACGAATTTTAGGTCGGGTAAGACGGTTCGGGGAAGTTAAGAACGATTCCAGCAAAAAAACAGAAGTTTTTTTTCCGTTTTATAATTTTCAAAATCAAAAATCAAACTTCTCATTGTCAACGCGTTACCATTTTATATAGTAAGGGTGGTTTTTGATGATTTTTTTATCACTCGCGACATGAAAGATAAAAGATTTTTGGCGTTTTCTATTCTACAAATGTCTGAAGTTGAACTTGTTATTTTGCAACATTTTAGGTTAGATATATAGGAAAGATGGTTTTTACGGGGCGGCCAGAATTGTCTCACTTAGTTTATAATTCGTCGGATGGAAAAAGCAGATTTTTGGCGTTTTTCATTTCTCAAATATTGAAAATTAAGTGCGTCATTTTTATTATTTTTGATTATCATCATTTTATTAGCATTAGCTGTCCTAATCATTCCACTTTTCTACTATTTATTCGTTATTGTAGTTAAAAGTATTTGGTTATATAAGATTTTTTAATTGTGGTGGTCAATCATGAGGGGTGGGGGGTGAACCATTGTACCCATAACCCCAATTCGGTGAAGCTAATATTGCATATGTACATATTCCACAATAATGTTTTCTCATTGTTTCAATAGAGATGACAATTTTACACAATCGCGTTCTCTTTTCGAATATCTGATTTGTCATGTTTCCCATTGCTGTAACCTTTCGCTTGATTCAAATAAGGAAAAACGTTATTAGCAAGGTTCTTCCTTCTTGAAATCTTCCTCAAATGATTTTTAAACGTGAAAGGTAAAGATAATAATCCCCATCGCTTATCGCTTTATACTTCTTTTGATATATATATGGCTAGTTTCCAAATCTTTGTGAAATTTTTGCTATGACTTTTTTTAATGCGCCTTTGAAAAACCATCTGAAGTATAATCTTTTATTATTTGACATTATTTCCGTTAATACAGATGGATTCGAGAGAGATTTCTTTTCTGAAGAATTAACTAAACGACTTTTCAAAGAATTTTTTTAATTAATTCAAACACCAACGTATTTTCAGGTTCATATACTTATAAAAATCTGCGCGCGTCTGTTAGTTCTTGCGCTAAGCGCTCGATAATATATTTACCTTGCACTACGCGCTCGGGATGTCCGTTCCGCTAGCACCTCAAAAACGGAATTTGAATATTTTCTTTATGCCATAATTTTTGGCTTTGTTAGACTTTTTTGGGCACCGATGCCGATTTTTGGGCTCTATTAGTTTTCTCAAAAAACCGACTTTTGGATGGAGGTGCTGGCCGTCAGCAACTCCACTACAGAAAATTTGAAGAATTAAAAAGAATCAACAGCACCAGAATTTTGGGCCTTTGACATTTGACGAACCAAGTCACAGATGCCTTCAACTAGAACCACAAAAAAAATTAAAATTAAAAATAATAACCACGGACAGCATTCCAAGACTCTAGTTAATATAACTTAAGAGTAACATTCGACAACTCCTAGCAGATGAGAGGGAGTTCGCTAAATGTGATAAGGGTAGATTATGGTGATTGTGGAATATTAAAGTGGAAAAAAATGTATTAACTGGAGTCTTGAAAAGTTGTCTCTGGTAATTATTTTTTATTCAGAATTTTTTTGCGGTATGAGTTTAAGGCAGTGGAGACGGGGTCTGTTAAATGTAATAGGGGTAGTTCCTAGGGGTTGTAGAATATTACTGTGGAAACAGATATTAACTGGAGTCTCGAAAATTTGTCTGCGGTAATTGTTTTTATTTTGAAATTTTTCGGCGGTCTTATTTGTAGGCAGCTGAGACGGGGTTCGTTAAATGTAATAGGGGTAGTTATTGAGGGTTGTTGAATATTACTGTAGAAATGAGGAAGGTAACTAGTATGATTTTTTTTCATTTGGAAATTTTTCGGCAGTGTTTTGTGAACCCCGTAAAATCATTGAAATTTTATTTATATTTTTTTTTGGTTTTGTTTCATATATATATTTTTGAGTACGGGTAGATGTTTGTGTTATGGGTTGTTTTCGAATGATATTATTTCTTATTTTTAGTGAGCTCATAACTAGCTCAGACCTAAGGCCTGCTTAAAATTTCGGTGAAATCTTCAAGAAATGTTTCGGAATTTTTAAAGCTTTTGTAAAATCTCTAAAATCCTGGAAATCTTTGAAGTAATTGTGTAATTTTTTGAAATCTTAATGAAATCTTTGAAATATTTGTGAAATCTTTCTTCAATCTTTTTTTGCGAAATCTCTTATGTTCGTTTGAAATAATTGAAATCTTCTGAAATGTGTTGAAACCTTTCGAAATCACTTGAAACCTTTGGAATGTTTCAAAATCTTTGAAATCTGGTGTACTGTACACTTTTTGAAATCTTTGAAATTCTTGAAATCTTAATGAGTTCTTTGAAACATTCGTGAAGCTCTAGAAGCCGAAAACAAGACTAGCTTTGTGAATTATTTTTGAGAATATTAAAGAGGGAATAGGATTTCTTTTTAAAGAAGGGATGTTTAAGCATATATTGAAGTATGGAAAAACATTTTTTTATTAACATTTTGATACAAAATGGCGCCGATGCAGCTGATTTCGCGAAATGCCTTTTTTTAAAACGTCTCCACGGGCGGACGGATTACATGAAAAGTATGAGACCTGGAACGAAAAACAAAAACAATTCTTAATCTATATACCATTGGCTAAGGTACTACATAGGGGTTTTTGTTTGAGTCAAATTTTGTAAAAATGGTGCGACTTTGAAAAAAAATCGATTTTTCGCAAAAAAAAAAGGCTGAAAATTGTTTGTAAAATTAAAATTTTACGACCGATCCAAATTTGAAGTCAAACCGTTCGCTGATGCCCGAGTAATCTGTCCGCCCAGTTCGAAAAATATGGTTTCGAGAAAAACGCGTGTAAAGTTTTACTAACAGAAAAATCCATGAAATCTCAGCAGCGTTTACTGATTCACAGACACACCTATACTATTTTTAATAGAAATCAGCGCACCCTAGTTGACACCTGAGGAACCCTAATGACCTCCCACTTGCCATTTAGACAGGTAAAAGAAATATAAAATTGTTGGATCCGAGTGCGCCGCTGGATGGCTCAGTACACGCTTCGAGGCGCTTCGGTGAAATCAAGATTTCGACCTGTTAAATTTATTTTTTTTTGCAATGGGACCAAGTGCACATTGTTTTTAGGCCCCTAAGGTACATTTTAAGCTAAGAAAAAAAATCGATTCTTTGAAAATCCTAGAGTGGTGTTACCCCTTAAATTCTTTGTCGAATCACTTGGAATCTCCTTATAAAATTTGATATCGTTTAAAATCTTTAAATTTTTTGAAATCTTCTAAATCTAGTGTTGAAATCTTTGAATCTTGTTGGAATCTCAGAAATCTTTGTGCAATTTCTTGAAATCTTTATAAAATCTTTGGAATATTTGTGAAATCTTTCTTTAATCTTTGTTTGTTAAAACTTTTTCATTCGTTTGAAATCAAAAAGCCCCTTAAAATCTTCTAAATTAGGTTAAAATCTTTAGAAATATTTATAAATTCTTTACAATATTTGTGAAATCTTTCAGAAATATTTTGTAATCCTTTGTAATCACGCGAATATTTGAAATCTTTGTTAAATCTCTTGAAATGTTCTTCAAAATTTTTAAATCGTTTAAAACCTTTGAAATGTTTTAAAATCCTTGAAATCCTCGAACAATATAATTTTAATAACACACTCTTAAATGAATCCATTCGAATAAAAAAAATTAAATATTATAAAAAAAAGCCAATTTTTTAGCACTGGTTTTAGATACACAGTAGTTCTTAAACCACTTATTAAACCTGTAGTATTAACATAAGATACAGAATAAACTTCACGTGTAAAGACCGCGCTCACGGGAACTCGAAGCTGTTCATTTCAAAGCTAAGGGCTCGAGCACAATGGAGACCTGAAACCGAAACTTGAACCCGAAGATAACTCTGTCCTTTTTTACCGTAGCTACGGTAAAAAGGACACAGATATCTGCGGGTTAAGGTTTCGAGTTCGGGTCTCCATTGTGCTCGAGCCCTAAGAGAACTCCTTCTGGAAAAGCGGTATCGAGGTCCAGTCGGGGGAAAAAAGGGTGTGTTTCTAATTTTGCCAACCTGAGGTAGGTGGAAACTTTGAGGATCGTAGACATTCTATTGCAGCGAAAAATTTTGATTAAAGTTCCGTTGTATGATCACGACTTGAATAAAAAATTGTAATTAAATAACTTGAGTAAATACTAAATTCTATTGATTTACATTCACTTAATCAACTGAAAGCGGATACAAATTTTGCACAGCCCGCTTGTAGGTTTTTGTTGCTGTGCGGATTGTTGCGAATCCTACAACTCCGTCTCGCCCAGCATGCATCTCGATAATGCGAGCAAGGTTCCATTTCATCGGAGGCAGGTTGTCATCGTTCACGACTACCAGTCGTCTGATGTTGATGTCTCCTTGATTGGTGACTGAATCCCACTTACTGCGAGATATTTGTTTATTAAGATACTCCTTGTGCCACCTTTCCAAAAAATGTTGCCAAATCTGATAGGCAACTTGCCAGCAACTTAGCCTATTGGCTGGTGTGTGGCGTAGATTGTCTTCAGGTGAACTGGCCATAGAACTACCCATAAGGAAATGTGCTGCAGGCAAACGAAGTAAATCGTTTGGATCGGGTGAAAGTTAAGTCACAGGGTGAGAGTTAAGGATGGTTTCATCTTTCACGACATACGCGTGAAGTTGTTCATACGTCAAAAGAGTGTTCCCTGATATTCTTGTAAAATGGTATTGAGATGATTTGACTCCGGCTTCCCAGAGAAACCTAAAGTGAGGAAAGAGCTCTGGGAGGTATAAAATGCGAGGTAACTTCATTTTTCGAAAGATACTGCTCAATAGTTTTTCTCTGCTCCAGTGAGCATACCGCTCTGTATAAGTCGCGTAGTTCGTTACCCGCGCCTACGAAATTATTTGCGTTATCTGAATGCATCGATGAAGCCAGTCCTCTACGAGCGAAAAACCGTTTTAAGCAAGCGAGGAAGGCTTCCGATGTTATGGGACATATGTCCTTATCTTATTACGATCTCAATGATGATGCTCCTTTGTGAAAAAAGGTCCACGATAATCAACACTCACATGAAAGAAGGGCCGAGTCAACAAATACTTGGAGTTTTTAAAAAGTCTTATGCCTTGAAAAAAGATCAAACTCTTTTTGAATAACCTGGAGAGAGATGTTTTCTGTTAGCTGCGTCTCTGAATTTTCTTGTGATTTGAAATCGAACTTAGGCCACACTTTATCGTCTTTACTGAGCCATTAAGGACCATGTATTAAAAGAGAGTTATTTAAAAAATCTTGTAGACATGGCCATGAGCACATAACGCATCCTTTTCTAACGCCTCGCATAATATCGAAGCAGTCACTCAGTTTCCCAATATCCCTTACACTCACTTTGCTACCAGCTTATATTGCTTTTACTGCTTGTAGAAGCCATCCGTCAAACGTTTTTTCTAGGTCAACAAATGCAGAGAAAACTTTTTTCCTCACTCTCAAACCTTTTTGCTGATACCTCTATAATTATTGCAGTTGCTTTTATTTCCCTCTCCTTTGTATATTGGTACGATATTCGCTTTTTTCCAAGCATCATGTGCTATATCGCGGTTGTGGTGCCCTGTAACTTGATCTCCCAGTAATTCCTTATAAGATTTCCTCAAAGAATATAGTGTCCCGTCTGTATCATATAGCGTTTCGCCCTTGCGATCCCTACAAAAAGCTTCAGATTGAAACGTATTCAAAAGTATTGCACTTTGAACGCGAGGTTGTCGAAAAGGAGATTTCCAGAGAACATCTCGTGAATGCGATTCAATACTTAGCACTCGCATATTTTCTGCTTCGCATACAATCGCATTCAACTGCAATGAGACACATTCTGTTTCACATTCAATCGCATTCTATAGCATTGAAACATATTATAACTCTCGCATTAACACTCACTGAACGAAAAATCATTCACTTCGCATTCGGACGAATTTAAGATTTAGACGTTATATGCAAACTCTCGCATTAAAAAGTATTGTGCTTTCGTCCCAATCCGTGGTTGTCGCAAAGCAGATTTCCAGAGAACATCTCGTCAATGCGAAGCAATATTTTTTAATCTGACGCTTTTTGCAGAAATTTATCACGCTGACTAACTCTGTACTTTTACTTCCCTTCACATTGATGAATGTCCATATAGAAAACAGTTTTTTGCTTCCTTCAACATTGTTTTACATATTCTATTCTTCATGTAAATGTGAAATGAAATTTGGGTAACATAAGTTAGCACGAAATTCAGTTTATCGGTACATGAAGGTTGAATGTGAAATTTTTCAGCCTAAAATACGTTACAATCATTAATATTCACGTGTACCCATACGTTTGAACTTTTGGATAAATGATAAAAATTAATAAGGTTTGAGCCGAAGATTTTGCCAACATATGCTCGGAAATTTTCGTTGAAGCCCCGCGTGTATGTCAACATATTATATTCCAGAAATGTATCCTTACTATCCGTTTACTTCTGTCTGTCCATCTAAATCTTTCTTTTCATTATATTACGCTATTGCGTATTACGTATTGTGCTATTGCACATACATCCAGCAGAAGTGTTATCAAAAGATACTTGTAAATGACAATACATTACCAGACATTTCCGTTAATTCATGTAAGTTATCATGAATTTCCACAACTTTAATAAATTTCCACAACTTTTATAAATGTTCACAAATTTATAATTTCTGCTGGACGAGCACGCTCGGGCAGTAATTTTTTCTATTTGAGAAATTTATGGTTATTTACCTGTATTATTTGGTGGCTTTGATAACAGTTCTGCTGGGTTCATGCTTCATACGAGAAGCCTAGGTTGCTGAACCCAAAGTTGTCGGTCACTGGACGATGTCACGAAAGAAGAACTCATATTCGTTTCCACAACGCCCCGTCTGAAATTACGACTTTTGAGGCCATCACAGCGCTTCGAAAAGGGCCCAATTTCAGTTCTCTTTACTGTCCTCCCACTAATAGTCATCACTTTTCCAGTAGCATGCGTCCAGAAGAACATTTATTGAAATTAACCGATCAATGATCATAAAATTACCATATAATTTCATCTGTAAAGTATCATAAATTTTAGGAAAATTCTGAAATTTGTGGAACTTCATGAAAATTCATTTAATTTGTGGGAACTTATTAAAATATGTCGAAATTTATAGACATTTATGGTAATTTACGGGAATTTATAAAAAAGTGTGATAATTTACAGGTAACTCTTGATAACACTTCTGCTGAACGCATGCGCAATAGCTCGGGCTGTAACTTCTAAACTTTATAGAAAATGTAAATTTATGAAATTTATAAAAATTTATGAAATTTATTAAGTAAGTGATTTTACCATTAAGCCATGTCCCTTTCAGGCTAGGCGTGACACTACCCGATTCGGGTAGTGTTTCTGGGCGGATAGTTTCTTGTAGTAAATAACTACAAGTGTGGGCTCACCACACCCACGATGTGCCGACAGCACGCAGTAAATTATAAAAAAATGTTGAGTTAAGACTTTTATGGTAACTAACGGGTAACTTCTGATAACATCGATGATATTAGCTGGACGTATGAATTGTGCTCCAAATTTGTGTGTTTCTGTAGCTCCTTGAAGTTTGTTGGCAGTGCATACTGTCTAAAATTTCTAGTAAGCGTTTTTTCCGCGTAGATTCAAATTCTACTCGATAAAAGTCTTTAAAAGAAGGAGGGGAGTATCGTGGTCGCCGATTTCAAACTTAACATCAAAATATACAAATTGAAAATAGTGAATCTAATGTGGCGGCCAAAATTGTTAAATTTCAAAAATTTTTCCTGAAGCTTGGTTACAAAAATTTAAAACGACGGTTGCAATATGATGGATATTTGTCTTAAAAAATGCTGAAACTGAGTACAACGATGGACTTTCCTGATTTTTTTCTCGATATTTTCTCCACATTAATTGAAAAAAGTGGTTGGAATAATGTATTTTTAGAAAATGGACCTAATGGTAAGTTTTGGAAGAAATACAAAAATTATGGATAAAAGTATACGTCAAGATTTTTTTCTCACATTTCATCAAGCATTACAAGTGAGCTTTTTGAAAATAATGAAATATACAATTGACATGTGATTGGCGTACAAAAATCTTGAAAATTTAGTTCCTGCATGGTCAACCGCGTTCGCAGAAAGTTCAATTAGAAGGCAAAAGAAACGGATACATTTTTTCTTATTCAGAAATTGTCTCTTCTAAATAATTGTTATGAAATGTTATTTCGATATTTACGTTTGAGTATTTCAAATTTTAATTGAAAATTTTGAAATCTTACCATTTCTTTCTGGAAAATAATTTTATTTATTTTTCGCTACACATCCTAAGGATCAAAACTTTGCCTTGCTCTTTTTGACATGGAAATTTTTCTTTTACAAATTATACGTAAAAAAATACAATCACAAATTATTTGAAACACTTCTTTTACCTATTTATCTATATTTTCAACAATTATCAGTTAATATATTCACTTTCCATAAAACCTTACTTCCAAATAACGTTCAATGTTTCATGTTTGCAGATTTTTCAATAAGCAATAAAAAGTCAAAATAAAATAATAATCTAAAAATACATAATTCAGGGTGTCTAGAATCTTAAAATATATTTACTTCATCGAAATGTTGACCCTTAGTTTTGCCAATAACAACTGACTTTGGTATTACATTTGGGCTACATTTATTTTGGACCAATAGCAACTTTTTAGGGTTCGTTGAGAAAATTCTTTGAGAAACATCCGTATATTATATGTTACAGATGGAATGGATGGTAGGGGGCTAAATCGACTTCGAACTGGAAGCGATCAGGAGCCTACAGAACGACATTATGATCCAACCGAAAATGGAATAGCGACTTCCCGTGCAACACGTGGTCGAAGTCGAGGAACTAGAAGTTCACGTTAGTATATTATAATTCTTTCGAACTAGCAGAAAATTGTCGGGATTAAGACAAGAATCCAAATTTTATTTCTTAACCGCCAATTAATTGTTCTCGCTGGACGGCGTTTGCCCCTGGAGTCCTTTGAAACAAGTTTCGAATTTTAACTTAACAAGTACATATTAATATAATGAATTTAAATTTGAAATTTTTAAGATTTTTCTGGTTTCAATCGTGTTCGAAACTATGAATATTGCCGACGTTTCGTGAACATTGCAGTTCAGTTCTTCAGGGCTGACCTGAAACTGAAGTTTCAGGTTATGTTGTTCTTATATATGTATTCTCTACGATGCCTGTAATTGGCCAGAGCGCCCCATGGTGGGGACTGGTCGAACTTGATTGGTGTGAACTGCAATGTTCACGAAACGTCGGCAACATTCATAGTTTCGCACACGATTGAAACCCGAAAAATCTTTAAAATTTAAAATTTTAATTTATTATAATGGATCATCGTGAAAGTATTGAATCTATTATTAAGTACATATTATTATAAGAAATTTAATTGCGCATCTTTTTTAATCAAACAAAAATGTTGTAGCTTTCCCGATTTTCAAAGTAAAATCGAAAAATCCGTTTAAAAAAAAAAAACTTTCTGTAAATTTTAGAAATTTATGAAAGCTTATAAAATTCGTGAAGAAAACTGTTCAAATCCTTATTCACGTATATCACGTATTCTAATTCATTTCCTTCACTAAAACCTATAATTTTTCATTTCAATTATTTTAATTATTGTAATTCTAATCTTTCAATCAGGAAAAGCTTGATATATGTATATTTAATTCTTTATCAAATTTCAAAGAAATTATTCAGGAAAATAGGAATGCTTCATATAATTTCAAAAATTTCTAAATATTCAAAGATTTTCAATTATAATGATTTGAAATTATTGTGAGGTATTCGAAAGAATTTTCAATTGATTCTAATGGTTTCAAAGTAATTTCAGAGATTTTACATATTCGAGAGTATCTCAGAAAAATTGATGTAGGCTCGGGAGGGATTGGTGTGTCGTGACTGCTCCTCGTTAGGAGAGGAGGTAGCGAAAAGCTTGTAGCTTGTGCATGAACGGCGGCCCGGTGGATGGCGTGGTTCTTGCGGGTCGGGTCAACCTAGAAGTCTAGATTTCGTCGAGGAACTGTCAGTCGGGGTCGCTGGGAGCTACGAAGTCGTAGGTTCCATCGGAAAGAGTGAAAGGAGCAGAAGATGGTCCGGGGAAGATAGGAAGTGGTCTTGATGGGATTGTAGGACCAGCTTTTCTTTCGTAGGCTAGACCCTGAGCATCGTAACGTTTGGTCGGAGGATCCAGGCGGCCCGATGCTGGAGCTGAAGGAAGATGAGAAGGTACCCGGATGAAGCGGATCCGGGCGTTAGCAGGGGGGCTAAAGTGTAAAAGATCGTGACAAAATCGTAGACCTTTTGACAGGGATGACCTAGAGGCATGGAATTTTTTTAGATTTACAGATGAATAACTACAGAATAGAGGAAAAATACGTAGAAGCTGAAAATATACATTTTTTACCTTGAAAATCTAGGTTAAATTTGATATTTTTTGACAAAAAGTTGTATTATTGGATACCACGGGCACTCAGATATTATATTACATATGTTACACATATTTCACTAAAGTAAATTTGACTATTTATCGTATTAAAGAGGTGTTGGGGTCGTCGAATTGGAATACAAAATGAAAATTTAAAAATTCAAAATAGAGGATCCAATATGGCGGAATGTCATTGTGAGAATATATCCGATTTTACTAAAAACCGTTATTTGGGATTTTTCTATCTCGCCGATTTCAAATATATAGTGAAAATTCAAAAATGTTAAATGTCTGATGCAATATTGCTTCAGACGGATTTAAAATTAAAATGAAGATTGAAATCATAAAATTTTTGAATTTTCACCATAGATTTCAAATCGACGACATAAAAACCCCCAATTGACGATTTTTAATAAAATCGGTTATATTCTCACAATGACATTCCGCCATATTTGATCTGACATTTTGAATGTTGACATTTTGACTTTATATTCGAAATCAGCGACGAGAAACCCCCAGTACAGTAATTGTCAGTCATATTAGCTCGGTCTTACAATTTTGGTCCGCCATATTGGATCCGCCATTTTGTATTTTGACATTTTCATATTGTATTCCAATTTGAAGACCCAAAAACCCCTGTAATACGACAAATAGTCAAATTTACATTATTAGAAATCATCCATGCCATGAAGGCTTAAAATAGATTATTCAATTGCATTTTTTTATAAACAAGAAGTCCTAGGCTGATTGAAAGCCCATATGTGGATTCGGCATAACAAAATCTATAAGAATATATGTGTATCATATGTAATATAATATCTGAGCGTCCATGGTATCCAATAATACAACTTTTGGTAAGAAAATGTCAAATATAACCTAGATTTTCAAGGTAAAAAATATATATTTTCAGCTTCTCCGTATTTTTCCTCTATTCTGTAGTTATTCATCTGTAAATCTCAAAAAAATCCATCCCTCTAGGTCATCCCTGTCAAAAGTTCTACGATTTTTTCACGAACTTTTTCACTTTAGCCCACTGTGCGGCGAGAGCGTCTGGTCGAGGAATCGCGGAAGCTGATTCTCGGAGGAGAGCGTAGTTTTTGCTAGGACAAAGATGAGGAAGGTGTAGGTAAGTGGGATGGAGGGAGAAAGGGATCTTCCGACCTCGAAGGGTAAACCCACGATCAAAGAAAGATTTTAAGGACAGAGAGAGATCGCGGGACCTTGAAGGTAAACCCGCGATCAGAGAGAGAGAGAGAGAAAGGGAATGTGAGACCTCAGGGATAAACCCACAATAGCCGAAGGAGGAAGAGAGAGAGAGAAAGAGTTGAGATTCCGAGACCATGCAGTGTAAACCCAGAATCACAGAAAGGAAATGAGAGAGAGAGAGAGTGTGTGACTTTGAGACAACGGAGGGTGAACCCAGAGTCACAGAAAAGAAGAGAGGAGAGAAGCCACGATACTTCGAACTCTAAAACTGTTCAAATCATGCAGTTGCTTATAATAACTGTTGATAAATTTACCAAATTATATCAGATGAAAGAAATACATCAATTTGCATCACAGGTAATGAGATTTAAAGACAATCGGGAAAATATTCGTTTTATTTCTGCCTAAAACTGTTCAAATCATGCGATTGTTTATATTATTTGTTGATAAAGTTAACAAATGATATCGGATGCCACATTTTCATGATCACATTTCACCTCGATACTCCGAACAAGCGATTTCGATGCATACATGAGCACCTCAGAGCAAAAGCAAGACTCCGCAGAGTCCAGAGGAAAAACGAGACAATTCTCGTTGCACTGTCTTACTCTTCAGGCATGCTGCCTAAGAGTTTCTCTTTCTAACGGTACTTTTCTCGTTTTTCCTCACGGCTCTGCGGAGTCTTTCTTTTGATCTGACGTGCTCAAATATACTTCACAAAAGTATAATCCATCATACTGGCTATTCGTGGGAAATATTTGTTTATAACAAATAACTTGACATTTCAACACATTTTTTTCTTCCACCGACCCTTGTGCATCAAACCTGAGGCCTGATGTCACTGAGAACAATTTTCACAGGAAAATGAAAAATTCAAAGAATCAACATTTTTTTCGCTATTTGCAGCTCTATACAAATTTAAACGAACAAACATTCAAAAATCAATCTTTACAGATTTCTTAAAAATTTAATGCGCAAGTGTTTTTGAAGGTGCAGGTCTTGTCTCCCAAAATTGGGAAAGAAACCAAATACAAAATTCTAAAGTTTGATTATTTTCATAAATTGTCTCTCCATATACAGACAATTCCATGAATAATTTCCAACCGCGTAAACCAAGTGTAACCTGGAAATTAAAAAGAAAAGAAAAAATATAGAAGTCTGTTTTATAGATGAGTACTTTATACTAATACATAATAATCTTGCGTTAAAATAAAAATTCTTAATACTAAAAACTTCAAATAACGCTGAAACTTTCTTTTTGATACAACTTTAGACTCCCGCGCCTCATGTGATGATGGGGCCGAGGGGGGCGGGGGGGGGGGGGGGCGCACATATGTATCTATATTTAATGATTTTTACTTCAAATACACAGAAATATTTGTGTATGTATGTATGTATGTGTATGTGTAACCCGGAGACGCGCCCGGTAGCCTGGTCAAAGGCGCCGGGAGCAGTAGTAGTAGTAAAAGTATTTTTTTTTTTTTTTATTTTTTTTTTTTTGTAGAGGAGATGAGAATGCATTTATGCACTGATGTGGGATTCGAACTAAAAAACGGTAATACCCACTAAACTCACCTCTTCTTCCTGCCAACCCATGTTCTCGGAACCGCTTATCGCATTACTTCAAGCACATGGGGGTCAGGCCAACTTGGCATTCTTCAGATTATCATCCAACCAGAATGCACGCATCGTCCTCAGTAGTGTGGTGGTACCACACAACGGGCTCGTCGGCCTTCGGCATCCTGGTTGGGTATGCTCTGTTAGGTAGCGCGTTCGTGAGGTTTTCTCGATGAGGTTGCCTCTCGGAACGCCCTACATCTAATTGTCCCGGACCAATGGTCTGTCCGGGGCTTATCGTCGTTTGTGGCGCAGACGTAGCAGTGGGGCGCATTTTCACATGCCGCAGCCCTATGGCCCTCCTTGCCACATCTCCAACAGGCCTTCGTACGTTCTGGGCCATCGCAACCTGCTGCCATACGGCCGAAGCCTTGGCAGCGGTAGCACCGAACCCTTTCCGTCTTCTTGTGTCCGCGACAGGACACCCACCCCACCTTCAGGTGTCCTGTGCGTACCAACCTCGCGGCCACCCTAACAGCTCCACGAAAGCCTTCAGATTGCATCTGAAGGGTCTTTTCGTGAGGCTGACCTTCACCTCTCCAATACCCTGATTACCGAAGTGGCTCCTTACGGCCGCTTCGACTTCTTTGGCTTCAATTGTTGGATCCTAGTCGAAGACCTCGATCTCGATTCGGGGGTCGAGCTCGCGCACGCTACCCGCCTCACCAACCGCCTCCTTAACGGCAGCCGAAAATTCGGCTCTGCCCGTCGTTGTAGTTCCGAGTTCCACAAGGACCTCTCCGTTTCTTGTTTGCCTGACTCCCTTGATTTTTACGCCAAGGTATCAGGCTTTACTTCTTACTTGAGGTCCTTGAGGACCTCGGCATAGCTCAGACCCTCCGCCGGTTTGATGAGAACCGCCTCGGGTCGCCATCTGTGCTGACGCTTTAGCAGTTTCCTTCGCCTTCTTTGGCGTAGACGTCGCTTTCGCTGCAGCGTTGCGTGTCCTCGCTTTTTTGCTCGCCGGTCTTGGTTCACTCGCCTCAACGGGGCTCAAGGTGGGCTCCCGCTCGCACTTCCCAAGTTTGGGAGTGGGAGTTTCCTCGGCTTCTTCCGTCTGAGTCTCCGTTTGGCTTGTGTTCTTTCCAGGGCTGATTTCAGCTACTCCTTCCGTCTGCACACCTGTACTGGCGATGACACGCCGCGCTGCTTTTTTTCGTTCTTCCTTTACTCTCTCAGAGAGTTTTTTACCTATCTCCTCTTCAACGGTTCTGGAGCTCGCATAAAAGTCAAAGCCACAACTTCCGAGCCGCATTATAACAATCTGGGCATCATGAATCCCATCCCGGATTGGGAGGAACATGTTCCTCTTCGTACCATAAAAATCTTCCATTTTGTTAATGATCTCCTGCATTTCCATCAACATTTCTTCGTGTAGCTGAACTTTCTTCTGGAAGTTGGCTTTTCGCATCCTCAAATAAGATGTAGTTGGCTCCGTGTACAAGCAGGTCAAGGGATCTTCCTCTTCCATGACATCCAAATCTCCACCCAACTCCTCACAAATTCTCCTGTTTATTGTTTTTTTTGCTTGCTCCATTTGATTCCCATGAGTAGCTAGGGAAATGAAGATCCACCCCCGCAGAGCCTCGCATGCGGGGGTAAGGTCACTTTACTCTAGCACGGTAGTTCACGCCTTAACTTGGGTCGTTTTTTCTCGGTGTGTCCTTCACCCAGAATGTTTGGTCCGCGGGCCTATTTTATTTCAGCCCTACCCTCTGTTTTTAGCGAGCATTCCCCTATCCGCCACGCGGGGACGCGCCACGCATGGGTAGTAGTAGTAGTAGTAGTATATATAATTTGTAAAAAGGGTCAAACAGCCACCGCAGGGTCTCACTGAGAGCAACTGCCATCTACGACAATGACACTGGCTCCCAGTAGTACCGCGGTAAATCACACTTATGGCCACGACTTACTATCGTGAAATGGGTAGTCACAGGGCACGACGAAATCACAACGACAGGCCGGCGAAACCCTCGTGTGTCTTGAGGACACGAAGCGACCCTAGGATAACAGCTTTCTGCATCCATCTCGCTAGTTCCTTGGCATATTTTTAGCTCGCGGGTATGGCTTTAAGGTTACGAACCAGTGATAGTTTCGCACCTCCGAGAGCACCTATCACAAGGGCAATTACTTGTAGCTCTCTTTTAAGGTCTCGATACCTCTCCTCCTTTTATTTCTCCTTGGCAGTGAAGTTGTATTCGGATGGAGCTGAGAATTCGATCACGCATATAGTTCGTTTCTCGAAGTCTTGGAGAACAATATCAGGCCTAGAGTGCGCAACGGAGACTGCTTTCCGAAAATCGTAGTTCCAGAAAATTTTGCACTTCTTGTTTCGGAATATTGAATCTATCTCCTTTGGAGCGTTCGGCAGGGCAGGGTCACGACCAACATCGCAAGAGTGACAAAGATGGTAATAAAGCACTCTTAGGGCTGCATTATGTATATGCATATACGTCGTTTCTGCGTGGGTCGGACACCCCGATAGTATGTGTTCTAGGTATACAGCGTGTGCATGACACGCTCTGTACCTATCACTGGGAACTTCTTGACATAAAATGCGGTCACGGTATGCTAAGGTGAAAATGACACCGTTCTGACATGCGAAAATAAAACCGTCTGTACCTGAATTAAGCCATGATGATCAGAGGAAAGCAAACGTTTGCTCCTTCGACAAGGACTTTTCTGCTACATTTCTGTGAAAGTTTCCGTGCATTTTCTTGTCGAATAACACTGGGTTGAATTTTTTCAACCTCTGCTTTCTTTGCTTCGCCTCCTGTGTGATTCTTGACGATATTTATAGCAGTTTGAATTTTGCTTTTACCAGATGCATAGATCTTCGGGTCATCCATATAAAATACATGTGTAACCTCATGCTCGCGCTGATTAGTGTCGCCACAGAGGTATTCAGGAGAATTTCGTAGTGCGAGAGATAGAGGCAAAAGTGTGAAGCAAAAAAGCAAAGGGCTCATGGTATCACCTTGAAAGACGCCCCTCTGGAAGGTGACGTTGTTCGTTGTCACGCGATAATTTCTAGATGAGATAGTAACTCTAGTTTTCCAAAGAGGCATCAATCTCTCTATGCATATCACTATGTGTGTATGTTCCTTCAAGCTTTCCAACAGACAGATGATAAGTCTATGAGAGGTTGAATCGAAAGCTTTCCGGTAGTCAATCCAGGCCATTGACAGGACGCGCTGATGGGCTGCAGCGTCTTTACAGACACACCTGTCAATTAGCAGGTTCTCTCGACAGCCTGCGACACCTTTTTTCGAGCCACGTTGTTCGTACATCTCTCGCCATACAGGCTCAATTCGTAGAACAATCCTGTTGTTGAGGACAGCTGTAAAGATCTTTTACAGCGTGTTCAAACAAGTTATTGGCCTGTAATGCTCTGGGTTGGACAAGTTGCCTTTTTTTGGCAGGAGTGTAGTGCGTCCTAACACCAGCCACTGCGGAATGGGCGTCTGCGACTTTAAATATGAGGTGAATATTCGGGGCAAACGTTGGTGTGTAAAAGTAAACTTCTTCCACCAAAACTTCTTGATACAATCTGGTCCAGCAGCGGAAAAGTTCTTCGTGCCTCTAAGTGCTTTTTTCACCTCTTCGGCAGTGATTTATGGACATACTCTAGTGTTTTCGGGATCTTGTACACCTCTCTCCAAAAAGTGTCTACCTCCTTGGGCTTGGGTGGATTTTTGACAGAAACAGGTAGATCGCTGAAGAGGCGCGATGGATCAGCGCGAAACTGTTGATTCTCCCTGATCCATCTATCCCTCTTCTGTAATCTCCTCCTTGCGTTAGATAACAGCCGTATTTTGTCAAGAATATGCTGCTTGATTGTTAGCAGCTTTGACTTGTTTAGTGTGTGATTCAAGATCCTTAGTTCTTGGGCGAACTTTCGAACCCTTTCCGTAAACGGTCTACCAGATGTTATGTAGTCAATCACACATTGAACACGGGGCGCATTCTGTCTTGCCCATCCAATCTTCTTGTTCAGTTGATGCAAGCGTCTTTTGGTCTTTTGATCCATCGTCGGTTTCAGCCTTCGATTTGAATCAGCCAAAGTTCTCGCAGCACCATAAACTGAGCAATTGATAGTCCAGAGGTCGGACTCTTGCGAGATATCTCCACGAAGGAAGGCATCCATTTCAGCCAGATCTTGGGGCTTAGGAGAAACTTGCATGTTAATGTTCCTTCTTGTAATGAAATTGCGATCATCTCTCAGAAGGTGCCTGCTTTCTGCGGTTGGTCTCAATGTCGCTTCCTCATCTTCGTCTGTAGCTTGATGAAGCAGCGGTTGGGGAAGCGCTCCGCGTACATATCCATTTTTCCGGAGGTAGTCAGCTTGATTTCGCAAAGACTGATGCGAAACGTGCTGAAGCTCTGGGTGTTTCTGGCACCACAGAGTGTGCATACGCGCCATTAAGCCTCCGCGAACAGGGATAATGCTGGCATCGTAGCAGTCTAGCACGTCATCCCTGAGTCGATCCGTCCACTCAATGTGGGCGTTTCGCCGGTTCGTCGTCGTGTTTCCATATAAATTATTTTCAGCACCCCGAACTCTAGGCTGATCGGCATTGTTTGCCGACCCATTGTCGGGTGCTCTGCGCGTTCGATTGTCTTGAACCGCATCTACAACATTTTGGTGTTTTGGTGGTTTCATTGTTGTTCCCACGAGCAGCTAGGGAAAGGGTTAGTCCATCCTTGTAGAGCCCCGTGAGCAAGTATAAGGCTGATACTCTGAGAGGTCGCCCGGTATCCCAGAGTCACCGTTTGAGACACCTTACCCAGGTGCCATTCAGCTTTCGACACGGTTGTTACGCCTTCGCTTAGGAGTTGTTCCTTCGGGACCATCCCTGGACAATTGTCCGCGACTGCTTATTAATTATTGTAACCATATTCAGCAGAAACCCTTGGTACAGGGGCCCTCTATCCGCAACCCGAGGACGCGTTCGGTGGGTATTTTAAAACTCCAAGATTTTGCATATTTTACTTTATAAATCGGATCAAATAATATTGCACTGAGAAAAATTTAATAAACAAACTAAGGTTATAGATATTAGACATTCTTGAGAGGAAGATAGTGCACATGAAATGAAGGGCCACACTGCATACGGGTGTAAGTGCCAAAATCCGAAGTTTACAGGAGAAACAAAAAACTGTCGAACTTTCACGCAATTAATTTTAAACAAAAAAATTCGAACAAGGTTGGAGGTACTGTTAGGCTTTATCGATCCGTGAAACTAACATCCTGAAAGAAGTATCCATCTCCGAGAAAACCTTTGTCAAAGGAACGGCGCGTCCCCAAAAAATCTGATTTTGATACATTAAGAGTTGCATAACTTTTTTATTTTAAAATTTAAAAAAAAAAGAAGAAAGTACCATTGAGCTATTGGTTATCCCTATTGAATCGCGGAAAGAGCGCTTCAAAAAAAATAACCATGTGCGAGAAAACCCTTATAAAATAGCGGCGCATCCTAAAAAATTCCGATTTTGACACCTAAAAAGTTGCGTAACTGTTTTATTTTTGCATTTTGAAAAAAAAAAACAAGAGAATACTTTCGAGCTATTACTTAACTCTATCAAACCGCGAAATGAACATCCTAATAAAAGAAGTCACATCCGAGAAAACCCCTTATCAATGGTGCGGTGCGTACCCAAAAACGAAAATGTGGACACACGAAGAGTTACATAACTTTTATTTTAGGCCAATAAAACGCGTTTCCGAAATTTGGCACTTACGCCCTTATGTGATGTGGCCCTTCAAATGTGCCAGTTTTTAAGCTGATGTTGAAAATCAGACATTTTCAACTGCGCATACACCAAAAAGCGCGGTACTATTTGAAATTATATAATATACACTGTCAACATTACGTTAATATTATTTTTTTAAAGGAAATTAGGTATTTCTATTATTCGATTTGATTTGTTTTTTAAAAGAATAAAAAACGTTTGTTAATATTTATACGTATCATTTTGCATACTATTTCTTGATTTCAAATATAGGCTTGCGCTTTTCGGGACATGCACAGTGGAAAATACCGGTACCCGGCCAATGGCCATCTATCAGATATCAACGAACTAAAAAGGAACCCTCAAAAAGAGTTCCTTTAAAGCCTGAGTTCTAAAGGATGCCAATTTTTGCGTGAACCACAACATTACTGAACCTCCAGTTTTTTCTGTGTATTTGTGAATGTGAGCACTGCTCCAGTGGGAATTTGATGTCAAAAGTTAAAAAATCGAAACGAAGGATCCAATATTGCGGCCAAAGTTTTTCATATTTTTCTGAAGCTTAGTATAAAGGGTTGTTAGTGTCTCTGATTTCGAATGTGGCGTCGAAAGTTACAAATTCAAAAGGACGGATCCAATATCGCGCATATTTGTTTCTAAAAATGCTAAAACTGTTTTATATTTTAAAAAAAATTTCTGGGAAAATAACTTTCTTTACTTTTCGTTGTTTTTGCATTAGTATATGAAAATTCATAGTACGGCGCAAGTTTTTATTGAACATACACATATTAAAGGGCTTCATAAAATTTTCTTTCGTGAATTATACACGGATCAAAAATATAATTACAAATAATTTTTAACACTTTCTTAACTTTTTTTAATTGATCAGTTCATATTGAAGACGCATAAAAAAAATCTTATATTTTCATCCTTTATCAGTTAATATATTCACTTTTCATTAAATCTAACCTCCAAATAACGTTCCAAGTTTTATTTTTGCACATTTTTCAATAAGCAATAAGAAGTCGAAATAACATAATAATCTGAAAATACACAAATCAAGGCGCCTAGATTCTCAAAATATATTTACTTCATCGAAATTTTGACCCTTGGTTTCGTTAATATTAATTGACTTTGGGATTATATTTGGGCTGTCTTTATTGTGGATCAGTAGAAAATTTTTGGGGCTCGTGGAAAAGATTCTCTAATAAAAATCACAATATTATGTTGTACAGGTGCAGACACAAGTGCAGCTCAGCCTATGGGATTGCAGGAGTTGCAAAATCAATTTCACGGACTAGGCATCTCTGGTCAAAACAATGATCGTGAATGTAAGTATATATTCATTTTTTGAACGTACAAAAAATTGTTGTGATTTAGAAAAAAAATTCATTTCATAACCGCCAACAAATTGTTGCTGCTGAATGGCGTTGGCCGTCGGATACCTTAGAAGCAAGCTTCGAATTTCAACTTACGAAAGTACATATTCTCATAGAAAATTTAATTGCGCATCGAAATCGATGTTTTATAAAACATAACTGGCAATTATTCGGCCGTTTGATCATGAAAATGGTTACAATTTTCATGGTATATTCTAAATACATAATTGATGACTACAAGCAATGTCCTTTTTTAAAACAAAGTCATATGTTTATTGTTTTTTAATAACAAATTAATTCCAAACGAAAACCACGTTCTTTCAACTTCGACCAACGGTAAGGTCATCGAAAAAATACTAGTTGAAATAACTTATTGCGAGAAAGTTCTTCACTAGAGATTGAGAATGTTTGAAAATTTGAGAAAAAATCGGTTGAAAATTGCGGAAATGCCAATGAGTTGAAGTCAGAAAAGTCAGAAAATTGCTTATGTATTTAGAATACACTATATAAATTTTGAGCATTTTTATTAGCAAGGGGCGTCTTCAGGTTTTTTGGACCTCCAGCTATTTTCGTAGGCATTTATCCGCGTAGATTTGAAAGCCACTTAAAAATAATCTTTGAAATAATACTGCATCCATCGAGACGTATCAATAGAAGTAACAAAAATTTGATTTCTCGCGACAGCTGTATAAGTGTATGAGTGGTGTTTTGTGGTCGCCGATATCAAATTTTTGGGTTTTGTTGACAAAATTCTGCAATAAAAATCCCTATATTATATCTTGCAGATGAAGCTGATTTTATGGCAGGTTTATATATGAGGCTGCTCGGTCATAATATTTGGGTCCACAACCATCACGGCGGATTCACTGTGTATGGACGTGTATTCAGCTCTGGCCCAAGTACCATCAATCGACGTTAGTATATTATACATTTTTTTTAACTAAAAAAAAATTGTTGGAATTTAGAAAAAAATTCTAATTTTATTTCTTAACCGACCATAAGTTATTGTTCTCGCTGAACGGCGTTGGCCCCTGGGGACCTCTGAAACAAGTTTCGAATTTTAACTTACAAAAGTACATATTCTTGTAAGAGATTTAATTGTGCATCTTTTTTCATTAAACAAAAATGAGGTAGCCTTCCCTGTTTTCAAAGCAAACTCGAAAGACCCGTTTGTAAAAAAAATACCTTCCTGTAAATTTTAGAAAATGAAGGCTTATGAAATTTGTGGAAATTAATGATGATTTACGGAAATTTGTGGAAATTGATGAGCATTTACGGAAATTCATGGGAATGTGCAGTGACGAACCGGTAACTTTAAATAAAAGTTCTGCTGGACGTATATGCAAAAGCTCAGGCCATAACTGCTCCGATTTGGAAGAACACTATTAACTATAACTGCAAAATGGAGGAAGCCGAGAAAATCGACAAAAACTGTTCGAATATGTATTTGCCTGTTTCGCGGATTCTAATTAATTTTCTGAACTTTTTTTGTTGTTCTTGAATAATTTGCATATTTCATATCTGCCAAAAAAATATTTGAAAATAATAATATTCATTCTTTATTTATTATTATAATGAATTGATATTAATTAATCAATATTATAAAAATTAATGCCTCCATCGAGGCGTATCTTTAAAGCGAAACTATAAAACTTGGTATAAGGGTGGTTTCTGAGGTCACTGATTCCTAATTTGATGTCAAAAGTTACAAATTCAAATAGTTGATCCAATATAACAGTAAAAATGGTCATATATGCACACGTCTGTCGGAAACTTGAACAAAGAAAAAGGATCTGTATTATTTAAAACACTAGCAATAAAAATTCAGACAACGTGACTTTTCAGTAGATTTTACAAGAACTTCAGTTAAATCTACTGATTTTCTGTGCATTTTAGCTAGTCTCCAGTAAAATCTACTGAACTCGTAATTTTCCATACACTTATTACTTATACATTTTACTTGAAGTTAGGTGAAACCTACAGAAAATCATCAGAATGAACAGAACTTCTTTTAACATCTTCTAAAATGTCATGTTCTCCACATTTGTACCTTTTTCTGCGTGCGGTATGTGGGGAGTTTTCTCGATCGCCAATTTCAAATTTTTGGGATTCGTTGAAAAAATTCATTAATAGTTAAACGTTTGTTTTTCGGTCTGGTGACCCAGAAAAGTTGCCCTGCTTACTCCTCCATGATTCACAGAATTTGTCTTTAAATTATTCCTTACAAACTAACATCCATCCACACCTTAACGCTACCTCAATTGTACGACCGCTGGCTCCTATCGCTTTGCCTTCTTCGCTTCACTCGTTTCGCCTTGCACGCATGTCCCGGTCTTTCACCTAGCCTGGCATTGCCAACCTCTGCATCCGCGGTTACTATCTAATACTTATCTACTAACTATTCACAATACATATTTACAATTTGGCTTATACTTACTTCCTCCCCTCTTTACAATCTTTTCATCTCCATTCCTCTTCCGCCTTCCTTCTCTTCTTCTCCATCTCACCCAAACATCTCCTTCATCCATGCAACTACCCTCAGTCCTTTCCACTCTCTCGCAATCCTCCAGCCAGTGTTCCACCCTTGCATAACCCTTCGCACACAATTCACACAATCTCTTCTCCGTAGGAGAGTGGTCGGCATGCTCTTGACCAAGTCATGCTACCCTGATCGGCCTGACCAACGACCTGCTTTCTGGTCAGGTACCTGTGAGCTTGGGCAGACTAACCCTTCCCTCAGGAGTCCTTTATTGGAAAATGGGAAAAAATTTTCAATAAAAAATTTCTTAGTTCTGCAATTCACGATTTAAAAATAATGTATTTGAAATTTGCGTATTTTTTCGATTCCAGCGACATGTAATTTGTCTATAAAGGTTGACAATTTGAGAAGTATTCAGTATTAAATTGAACATTGAGCTAAAGTTTTTTGATATTGAACTCTTTCAAATTTTCAACTTTCCTAGGTAAGTAATATAGCGTTGGAATCGGAAAAATTCGTATATGCTGATTATGCTATTTTCAAATCGCTAGTTTAATAATTGAAAATTCTTAAGTTTCCTTACTTTGACCTGCCTGTGGACAAAAGACCCCTGCTGGAGTAAGCTCACCCACACTGAGGTCCGTGAATAGAACGAAAAGTAGTAGAACAAATTTAGCTGGGACGGGTCTGACCATACCTGGAAAGTGAGCAAAAATTTTGCCGACCACTGCCCTGGGGAGCCAGAACCTATGAAAACCCTTCATGCACCCACACCTCATCCTCGCTATAAGCTCCTGACTTCCTTTCTCTCCTTTCTCTCCTTTCTCACACAAATATTGCGCTCTCACCCTGAGCATAATCCATACATAGTTCCCGTTAAACATTGACTCTCTTATTCTCTCTTCCCCTTATGCATTCTCTCGCTCCATGCCGTTCTTCTGCACCACCTCATACACCTTTCTCTCCATCTCATGCATCATTCTGACTTCATCCCTCTGCAGCCCATTTCTTCTAGAATAGTTTTCTCTTTCAACCTCCATGTTCCCCTCTCCTCCCATGTTCTCCTTCTTTCACCAACACTCCCTAACCAACTCACTACCCTCCTCTTCCAAAAATTTGTCCTCATACTTACACGTCCGACTCCCTGTTAGAATCCCTGAACTAATTCTCCACACCTCCTTCTTGAAAATATAATTAGGCATATTCCTTGCCAATCCCACTGTCCACTTCACATCCGCCACTACATGCAATAGTATCAAGGCTTGGAATACAAGACATTAGTGCTTCAAGTCCTAGAATTCGATGTTAGTATATTATAATTTTTTAAGCTAACAAAAAATTTTTGGGACTAATTATGATTTTGGGCTAAAGTTTTGCACGCTTTTCAAGGATGGTAAGGAACTTAGTTTCTTAAGTTTGAAACCTGTTAATTAGTTATTACAATAATAATTGCATAATAAAAAAAAGTAACATTCGGACGGTTTTATTTTTTTCCAAGTATAAAATTGAACAAATCTTAATGTGCGATACGTAATTTTGTAGATATTACTATGACCTACATTTTTTGCTACACTTTTTTCTGACAGAAATATAGGTTAGTTGTAATAAACGAAGAACCTGTTTTTTCTATCGTGACTACTATCGATTATTATCTATCGACTACTATCGACTATCGATTTTAGCACTACAAGACCCCGACAAAATTTCTTGATATAAATTATACGTGACAAAAATGTTATCACAATTAATTTATAACTTTTTTTCACTTTTTCCAATTGACTGGTTCATTTTGAAGACGCGTGAGAAAAATCCTATATTTTCAACCATTTCCCGTATGGAAAAATTTCGTGGCGCTGTACTGTTTCTGTCTAGTCCGCCTTGAGTCGACACTGGCGCGCCACAGGCTGACTGTCCAGTGGCTATACAGAAATTTAACGCTTGGATCGACTAATTTCTACCCAGATCGGCTATTTTGATAAAAAATAATTAATAATTGAATAATCTTATTACTTTTCATGCCATAAAAGTCCAATATATAGGTTTTGCAGTTAAATAAAAATATAAAAAAAGTTTTTGTACACAAAGAAATGAAGAAACGAGTTTCCGCAAATCTCTTGTACATACGCCGGGTGTCGAACTTCTGATGTAATTTCCTATTATATTGTTGTAACTTTGTCCCGTCGCCTCAACACGTCGGCCATCTAAAAGTTGAATTTTTTTTCATTTTTGTCGGATATGAATCACAGTTCATTACATCCTAATATTTATTTCAATAAAAGGTGAACAATTTTTAAACAATAAAAGTGCTTGATGTGTGAATAAATCATTAAAAAAAAAATTTTGTATGATTTTACTTGCGATCAGGCTACGAAATAATGATTGTTTATTATTTCAAATAATCAAGACGTTAGGCCTTATTACACAGGTACAAGAAAAAATATTTTTGTCTAAACTGCCTTATTAAAAAAAAAAAACTAAACTGTTTTATTTCAAAATTTAGTAAATGAAAAAAAAATTAAATTAGCCAACACAGTTTAGATTTAAAGTCACTCTTGGGTCAATAAGTCTCCTGGTGGGCCCGTTTCTTCTTCCCCTGAATGCTTCTCTTGGTGCGTTGCTTGGCGTATTCTTCATCAGGGGTTTCCCGCAGCAGCAACCAGCAGAAATCAGCCATCATATTGGTGTTCCATCTTCCTTGGTACCTTCTGTCTGCAACCTTGATGTCCTGGTGGAACATTTCACCCTGTTCTTCACTGTACGCCCCCAGGTTTTCGGGACAGTAGTTTACATGAAAGTGCAAGAAATGCACTTTCAGGCTCATGTTACAGCCTTATTCTTTGAAGGCATTGATCATCCTGGCAACAATATCCTTATACTTCTCATCCCGCCTGTTCCACAAGAATTATAGAACAACATCCTTGAAGGAGTTACAGGCTTCTTTTTCCTTCTCAGACATCGTTTCAGCGAATGCTGCATCTGAAATGAGTTTCCTTATATCAGGGCCAACAAACACTCCTTCCTTTAACTTTGCTTCAGAAAGTCCGGGGAACTTTGAGCAAAAGTACCGAAAGCACTCACCATCTTTTGGAAGGGACTTGATGAATTGCTTAGTGAGACCTAACTTAACGTAATAGAACTTTATCACGAGGTACCAAGCTCTCATGAAGAACATTTTTTTCACCGGATCTCAAATACTCTCGAATTGGCCAGTCTTTTTTCCCCCAGTGGAGATCTCGGGCCCGGCTATCCTACAAGCAAAGGAAGCACGGATATTTTGTGAAACCGGATTGCTGCCCTAATAGCATGGTTAGAATTTTGAAGTCTCCACAAATCATCCACTTATGCTCATCATAACGAATCTTTTGAAGCGAATGTGTTGTCATTATGAAGAAGAACAGCTTTCATGCTGTCTTTTGACAAATCAATAAACAGCCGTCATTCAGCAGGATCATACTTGTGTTTGAAATTTTCCATCACTCCGTATATATCGTTACAAAACAAAAAATCTTCCTCTTTGCTGAAATACTTCAAAAATTGTGTCTCGCGGTTTCGGTACCAATAAAAACTTGTTCCTGGTGACAATTGATTTTTCTGTTTAAGCCTAGAATCTAACACTTGGGCAGCGTCTTTTGGGAGTCCTGAATCCCGGACTAAATCATTCAATTTAGCTTGAGAGAAAAGTTCATGTTTCGGATCTGAATCAGGTTCAAACTCGGAAGTACAGAACTCATCGGGAGAAGCCATCTGATTAGTCTCATCATGATCAGAACCGTCCACAGACATATGATCTAAAGATTTTGGTGGCTCAGGCACAGATACTTCGTTGCTATGAGGCATAGGTCTAATTGCTGAGGGAAGGTTGGGGTAACTTATTACCTTCTTATTTTTTAAGTTGTATCCCTTCACATTGCAAGAGCAAAAATAGCAGTCGCTGCTGTGGTCTCTTTATTCACGCTACATCATAGGTATGCAGAAATTCTCCTCTGCTGCTTTTTCAAGGTATATTCCCCACAAATAAAACAAAAACTGTCCGGAGAGTTGACGCAACCTCTGGCTCTGTGAGCCATCACGAATACACAGCACTGCAAACTGCAACTATAGTGAACCACTTTGGAATAAAGCTGGATTACGACTGAGCAAACAAAACGTAATAATGAACTTGCAAGAAATTGAAATTTGACAGGAACGGACATGTCGCGACCACCGTGTTTGAGTGAGGTAAACCGGGTTGAATACCATTTTGGCACGTTCAAACGGGAAAGAACATGCGCTGGCGCGAGTACTGGATTTAGCCCCCCCCCCCCACCCATCGTCCCGTTATATGTATAAAATGAATACATCCCTCCTAAAATATCATGAGGGAGTGTTTCTAGTTAGTTAACCATTACAACCTCTATTTTGGGCCAAGAAATCAAACTGCGGTCGGCTAAAAAGAAATTATCTGAAAATTTCTTATATGGTTAAGAAATCAAATTTTGCAAGAAAACGTGACGTGATGGAACATTTTGGTTATTTTTCTTGGATTCAGCGCCCCAAAATCTATAGGAATCAGTTGTAAAACTGGAGGCAGTTTTTTGGTCGTTTACCTGTGTTATCATTGACGCAATCAATAAATAATTGAAGTAAATTAAATGAATCATTTATAATAATATTTGATTTTCCGGAATATCATCAATATTATACATATTGAAATTATTATAAATTCAATATAAATTTATTATATCTTTACCATATAATTCAATTGATAGAAAATGTTTTTAAACACATCTTTTATTCAAAAATGATCATTTTCTGAATTCATCTCTGTAATTTTGGTTTAAGTCCAAACCGTGACTCTATCTAGAAACTAGCTAAAATCTGGACAATCTTTATATATTTAAATTCGTAACGAACTTCTAGATAGGCCCAAGACTGGGACTAGACAGCAGAAAAGCTTAAATCAAACGCGTAGCAAAACTAGACAGCGCCAGTGAGGCGCCTGGCTAGTATTGCGTAAATAGACAGGCTTGAGAAAAACTGTACTGGCTCTAGCATGATTCAAGACTGCCATAAAATTTGTCCACAAAAAAAAGCAAATTTTTGTGGTTTAAAAAAAATGGTTGAAAAAAACTCCCTATATTATATTTTACAGCTACTGGCGAAGCAAGAGAAGGCTCAATACAAGAAAAATTTAGGGCTTTGCAGACTAGACGCTGGCGGGATTACGGAACGACAACCATCTTCCCTACATATGTTCCTGATTCAAGTAAGTACATATCAATTTTTCGAACTTAGAAAAAATTGTTGCAGTTCAGAACAAAAGCAAAATTCCATTTCATAACCAACCTCGGAGACCTTTGAAATAAGTTTTGAATTTTAACTTAAAATAGTATATTGTGCTACAAGTTGAAAAAGCGAGAGATTTAAAACGAGTGTGAAGTTAGCTACCCGAGCGGAGCGAGGGTGGCTATCACACGAGTTTTGAATGGTCGCTTTTTCAATGTGTGGGACATGATACTTTTTCTATAATTTGTTTAAAAGTGCTAGTTTTTGTTTACCTGTTTTTTGTGTAAAAAGAAGGCGATTTTTTGTCGATTGACGCAACAATGACAATGGCAATTATCCACGAAGTAGTATAAGGAGATCCAACTCTATGGGCCGTTTCGAAAAATTCTACCCCCATTTTTCCGTACCCACATCCTATAGCACTTCAGATAACGTATTCTAGCGCCTCTTGCGGAAAACCGTTATACCATAGGTTTTGCAGTTGGTTTTCAACAGCTTCAAATTTTCTCATGAGAGGCGCTACAATACTTAATCTGGTATGCTGTGAGTTTGCTATAGGAAGTGGGCACGGAAAAATGGGGGGTATTCTTATATTAGAGTTGGATCTCCTTATATTACTTCGTGCAATTATCAAAACCATAGCAGTAATAATAAGCTGGTTCTCACAATTGAATAGTTGGCCCATAAAGTTGAGGGCTTCAAAATTTCCGATTTCTCGTGAAAAAAACCAAGCACAGTATTTTCGGAGAAACAAAAGTGACAAAAATACATACAAAATACACAACTCGACACTTTTCAGGAAACTGATTTTAGGTTAGGGACGAGAGTCGGAAAATAGAATGAAGTTGGCTGCGGACGATGCACCAGTACACCCGAGGCAGCACGAACCTACCCGAAATAACATTTACTTTTTCCATTATGCCTCACTTTTATGACTGTCCATTTACTTTTTCCACTGCATCTGTCCACTTTTGTCACTGTTGCCCGGAAAGGTCGGCACTGCGCATGCGCCACGTCATCGACCGAAAATCGGTCCCTTTTTACGCCAAAAACAGGTGGACAAACTGGCACTTTTACGCGAATTATAGAAAAAGTACATATTATTACAGGAAATTCAATTTCGCATTTTTCCTCTGCATAAAATGCTTGAGCTTTTCCCGTTTCTAAAGTAAACCCGAAAACACAGTATTTACAATAACAACAACATGAGACAAATTTCTATAAATTTGAGAAATTTCGAAAAAAAATCACCAAATTTGTGAAAATTTGTGGAAACCTGTGATAATTAATGGCAGAAACGGTGACCGCCTCCCCCACGATTTTCTGGCTTACTTTAACTTTTTTTTCTTTCATTGGGAAATGGGGAAAAAAATGAAATTTCACAATGACCTGTAATTTCTAACAAATCCAATTAATCCAGGTTATACTATTGGTCAGTTTTATTAGTCATATCTCTCTATGTGCATATGTTGCAGGCAAAGTATATAATCCAACCATTATATATAATGCCTGGCGATTTCAGGCAATGTAAGTAATCGAATACTCATTATACACACTGTGAAAAAAGTATAATTCCAAGGCTAGTTTTCGGTATTGAAACAGGACTGAAGTGAGAATCAAAATTTTTCTGTTTTAAATGTCTTCGGTTTCTTTTAAGCATTGAAGTCGCAAGCAATAGAAGATTTTACCTAACAATTGGAAGTTTATTTGCGCATGTGCGGCTGCCATGTGCATACCGCGTAGTATGAAAGTTGCGCTCATATTTTGTAAAAATGTACATGTACCATTTGTCGGAGTGAAATTAAATGAAGATGATGTTCTGCGTGCGAAATCGGGCAAGTTTTAAGTAGAAAAACCTATTTTTGCTCATGTGAGAAGGTGGTTAAGTTACCGGAAGCAGCTAATAGTGGTAAACAAGCTGAACTTGTAAACAGGTTTTGTAGTAGGTTGAGTTTCTCATATTATCAAATTTTAAATATATTATTGTGATTGCAATGAATTTTGAAGTTGAAAGATAGTATTTGAGTATTTTAGTTGTCTGAAAATAAAATTGATTGTGTTTTGGAAAGAAAATAATAAAAAATGGTTATTGTATAGTGTCTTGTTTCAAGGCATTAAAAACGTAATAAAAACAAAAATGTATACTTCGTGCTTGCATGCAACATTATTATTGCTACGGTAATTTATTATTATAAGTTGTTATAATATAATTTGATTTTCGGTAAACGTATGAATTTGAAGAGGTTATGTTCCTTTATGCTTTGGTACGACTATCCCTTTTACATGAGCCGTACATACAATGCATAGACACTCCCTTACTTCCTTTTTCATTAAAATTCATTTTCACTGTGAAATTTTTGTTTGATAACTTGCCACAATTGTTTAAAAATGAAAGAAAATTGTTTTCACTGTGTTGAACGAGCAAAAATGATCGCAACAACCAGGTACAACAGAAAGTGCATTACACATGCGCAGTGAACTTTCCGATAGGTGAAATGGTCTATAAGAACAATACTCCCTGTGCATTATTTCAGTTCGTCAGTACACACCACTTTACAATCTGAAGTTAGCAAAGTAAAATAGTACGATTGATGGCTTAAAAATAAGACGATTACAAGATGATACTAAAAAATTATGCTTAATTAAAATGGAACCATAGTTTTTACAATGTACATTGCTTAGGCATTCTATATAATTCCTGGGCATTATATATAATACCCAGAAAGAGATAGGTAAAGTAGATAATCTTCATTTTGAATACAATAATGCAGATAAAGAAGGACATGATAAATCAAAGAGCACTTATAGAATTCAATGCACGTTTACTCACTATTTATGACAACATAGCATACTGGAGTTACATTTTAATTGACACAGAACTCTGCTTTTTGCAATTTCTTAAAAATCATTTTAACCGTTTTTTATTTGACAACCAATTTTATTTTGTTAAATTTTCAGAAGTTACATTTATTTAAGATTTTTAGTGTTATAAAAAGGTCTTGAATCAGTGCAAGTATAGGGTAATTCAAATTTACACCTGTAAACATTCGACTATCGATTTTTGGCAATCGATCGCCTCTCTCCCAAATTTTTTGTTCCATGAAAAAAGAAATCCATTTTTCTTTAAATATGTAAACATTAACCCGCGTTCCCGGGCTTTTGAAAGTAACCTGGGATTATGAATGGGAATAGCTCGGTGTTCGAAACAAACGAAAAAGAAGTACTTTTTATTAACTTTTTGCGAATCAAAGATGGAAATTTCTTGAGCAATGTGTCAGGAATAATTTCAACAATATAACTTTTAATTCGGACACACCCAACCCCTTTGCATTGTGCACGAAAATGACCCAAGAAAAGCAAAACATCAGTTTTATGTAACAAATGTTGACTAATTTCAAGAATAACATTTCTAACTTAAAAAACTTGGCAATGAAAAGAAGTAGCAAGTGATATCACGTTCCTTAATAATTGCTATCTGTATTTCACAAAAAATATCACTATGAACATTCATTATCTGCGACATAATTTTAGAAAAAATAACTTCCCACGATTTACGGAATGAAGTAATCACTTCTTTTCCTGGTTCACCTCTCTTTTATGTATAAAAACACTTTAAAAATCTCTACAAAAAATTGTAGGTAAAACAACACATCACATTGTGATAGCTAGGATTTTAAGGAAAAAGTTAGTAAGATTTATACTCCCGAAAATTTCACTATGATATCACTTGATACTGTTTCAATGTACACTAATATTTCATGCAAATTAATTCTAGACTCTATTGATAAAAGATGGAATAAATTTAAAAAACACACATCTTGAACAAGAAAGGTCTTCAAAAAAGCTTTAGAATTATGTTTGAATTCTTCATACTGTCAATTTCATAATGTATTCTATCGAAAAATTCTTGGATTACGCTGCAAATATATAGTAATGGAAAACTTATAAAATAAAATCCTAAATAATATCAAGTTTCTGACACATTTTACTTCTGTTATATCGACGATACTTTAATCTATATTCCAAAAAATCAAGTAACCAGCATTCTTAAAAAATTTTATTTTATTGATAAAAAACTAAAATTTACACTTAAACTCTCTAACGATAATAAAATAAACTGTCTAGATTCAACTTACTCATAGAAAACAATAGAATTATTAATGGCTGGTATAGAAAACCAGTATGGTCAGGACGTTTTTAAATGTCGCCTCGCATCACCGTCTGTACAACGAAATTGGGGTAATCTACGGCTTAGTAGATAGAGCTGTTAAATTAGCTGATTAAAGATTTCATAAGAAAAACTTAGAAATTATAGTAGAAACACTATTAGGAAATAGTTTTCCTATTAATTTGTTAAAAAAAAAGATCGATCAACGTTACAAACCTCTCATAAAACATAAAAGTCAAACTCAATTAATATTGAATAATACAACATCAAAAATTAGCATGTATTAACTGTAAAATGTATATATTTGGCAGTCTGGAAGATCATTGTCAGTTTGATCTAAAGAACATAAAATATATATAGACAAAAAATTAAGTAACACAGCTTTAGCAAAACACGCTTGCGATTTTACACATACTTTTGATTTTGATTTGAATAATGTAAAAATTCTTGCAAAAGAATATAATTCGGATAAAAGACTAATTTTATAAATTATTTATGTTAAAAACGAAAAAACTTCAATTAATTTTAAAAATGATATACAAGGTTTAAGTAGCACCTAAAATAACATCATTTCACTAATAAAAACTTCATAACATTAAAAAAAATTTCATACTCCAGGATTGATACCTGTAAGTTATTAAAAATTTATAGTTTAAACATTGTATATCTTTTGTGTATAATTATTCCATTACACCATTCTAAATTTTTTTAAAATAATTATACATATAAGAATAAATTGTTCCAGTTTCGAAGTACTGCTAACATCCGTACATAGAATTTGGAAATCTTTAAAAAAATGGTCTCAAAAACTTTGAAAATGCTCTAATTAGTCTTTCAAAAGTTATCAACAACGACGACAGAGATACACTAGGGTGACCAGAAAAAAACACTCTTGGTTTTCTTAGGTGTGAAGGGCAAATAACGGCAGTTTATGCGATTGTAGAAGCCAGATTTTTTTTTTAATTTTAAACAATATTTAGAGGTGGCCCATCATCTTTGAAGTTCTTATGTAATTAACATGGACAAACACAACTTTTTTTTTCATTTAAGATTTTAACCACGAAGTTATCCACTTTTTACTTTGAACTTTTAATATGTTGTTCTTGAGGTTCTCAGAATCCACATAAAAACATTTTTTCAATGAAAAATTCATAAAAAACATTAATTACAGTTGCTTGAAAAGTGCCATTTTTACTGTTTTGTACTGTTTTCAAAGCCTAATAACGGCCCTAATAATATATATCTTATACTGAAATTTTAACAATATTTTCATCGAAGGTTGAAGATCACATTTTCTGAAAAAGCAGATTAGGAAAAATATAAATAAGCCTGCAATAATGAAAAAAAATCTGAGTAAATCTGTGAAATTTGACAGGTCTACGACTTAAGCTGTTTAATTTTCGGGGCGGAGCGCTCATCAGCTCGGCCATAATAGTCGATCCCAGTGGGTCTTGACACCATAAACCCATAAAGCAGGCCCTTTCACGGCAAGCGTCCTTTAGTCATATTTCCCTTTTTCAGAAAAGTAAATAATAATAATTCAGGGGACGCTAACTAATCCTGTTATAAATTCACATCGATAAAAAGAGCTCTAAAAGACCTCTAAATATTGTTTAAAATTAAAAAAAAAAAATCTGGATTCTACAATCGCATAAACTACCGTTATTTGCCCTTCACTCCTAAGAAAACCAAAAGCGTTTTTTTCTGGTCATCCTAAGATACACCATAGTAAAACCTTTTTTTCCGGATTCAGAGGGTTTCGAAACGTGGAGATTCAAAGAAATTCACGATACACAGTTTTCACATAAAAACAAGGCCTTCTCATTATGATGGAAATGTAAAAATATTACTTTTATCATTCGTGAATTGTTTCATTAACTCCATACAAAAATTTATACGATAAACAGAGGATTAATTTTCAGAACAAATGAAAATGGTTAAAATTATAACCAAATGTGTCAAGTTAGAAATATTATTCTTGAAATTCATCAACTGTATCATTTACCCCGAAAAATAATAACTTTTTATGATTTACAGGAAATTTGTGACTTATCGAATATAAATAGTTAATTTAGAGGATATTCTAAAAAATACCATCTTTAGCATGAATTTTCTAAAAACTGATACGTTGCACTTTTTTGGCGCATTTTCCGATAATAATGCAAAGGGGTTGGGGGCGTCAAAACAGAAAGTTATTTCATGTTGTCAGGACAACATGAAATTTCTTTTTCAAGAAATTAAACACGTCGGCGGGGGGGGGGGGGGGGGGGG
>CAKNYM010038802.1:0-15414 GCA_932195095.1 Andricus curvator | reverse complement strand
CAATGGATAACACAAAGTACTTATTTTCTTTATGCAAAGTGCAAAATGCAGCTAAAGAGCATTCCGCCAATAGACTGTCCATCATACATTATGCGAGTGTTCCGAACCTGTTTAAACCGGTGCTGGGTTTCGTATGCTCCTGAGCATCTTAGGTGTCAGAAGAACAGAAGCCGCAACAGCCACACCATTTCTTCTTTTTATTTCTTCTTCGAGGTTTTCTTTCAATAATATATATATACGAATTTAGCCGCAAACCACAAGGAATCGCTGAAAAGCGATAATCTGATCTGATATACATTAAAAGCATTCAAGAATTCTGATGAGGCAAAGATAAGAGCCACATTCATGGTTCTTACATCTTCGAATCTATCCTATTGATCGGACGGATGGAACTAATCAATTAGGTGGAATCCAATGGACTCTACAGGAATGAAACCTGATGTTGCGTCTGGACTGATAATCTCTAAAATAATAAAAAAATAATAATAAAAATGGAATAAAATAATAAAATAATAAATAATAAATCATCCGCCAAGCATCACCAGTCATTCTTCCTGCAAACGCAGTACCACACACTTCAGTTGCACTTCCAACCATGATTTCCTGGAACATTGTACATGCGCCCTTTATATTTTATTATTTTTGTTATTTATTATTTATTGGATATTTAAAGACATTAAATATCCAATAAATAATAAATAATAAAATGAAAAATATAAAGGGCACATGTACAATCTTGCGAGAAAACATTCTTAGAAGTGCAACTGAAGTGTTTGGTACTTCGTTTGCAGGAAGAATGACTGGTGATAAAATAATAAATTTCATTTTTGTTGTAGGTCATTTTCGTACAAAATCATTTTTAACTTTATTTAAAGTAATGTTCACTTTCTTGATCAATGAAATGATAATAAATAAAAATAATAAAATGAAACATATAAAGCGCGCATGTACAATGTTCCAGGAAATCATTGTCGGAAATACAACTGCAGTGTGTGGTACTGCGTTGGCAGGAAAAATGACTGGTGATGCTTGGCGGGATGATGAAATCCGCGTAGCCGTTAACGTAAAGAAGCAAGCGTATCCAAGGCAGCGTTCGCATATTACGTAACGTGATTTTCGACCTATTTTTAATCGGATCGGTGTCAAAATGTACTGAAACAAAATTGAACCATAATTGGTTCATATTGAGCAAGAGGAATATTTAAAGTACATAATTCAATTGTTTTTCAGCTTTGACACACCATTTCTTCTTTTTATTTTTTCTTTGAGGTTTTCTTTCGAAAAAAATATATATACGAATTTAGCCGCAAACCGCAAGAAATCGCTGAAAAGCGATAATCTGATCTGATACACATTAAAAGCATTCAAAAATTCTGATGAGGCAAAGATAAGGGCCACATTCATGGTTCTTACATCTTCGAATCCATCCGATTGATCGGACGGATGGAACTAATCAATTAGGTGGAATCCAATGGACTCTACAGAAATGAAACCTGATGTTGCGTCTGGACTGATAATCTCTAAAATAATAAAAAATAATAATAATAAAAATGGAACAAAATAATAAAATAATAAATGATCCCGCCAAGCATCACCAGTCATTCTTCCTGCAAACGCAGTACCACACACTTCAGTTGCACTTCCAACAATGATTTCCTGGAACATTGTACATGCGCCCTTTATATTGTTTATTTTATTATTTTTGTTATTTATTATTTATTGGATATTTCAAGACATTAAATATCCAATAAATAATAAAATGAAAAATATAAAGGGCGCATGTACAATGTTGCGAGAAAACATTCTTAGAAGTGCAACTGAAGTGTGTGGTACTGCGTTTGCAGGAAGAATGACTGGTGATAAAATAATAAATTTCATTTTTGTTGCAGGTCATTTTCGTACAAACTCATTTTGAACTTTATTTATACTAATGTTCACTTTCTTGACCAATGAAATAATAATAAATAAAAATAATAAAATGAAACATATAAAGGGCGCATGTACAATGTTCCAGGAAATCATTGTTGGAAATACAACTGGAGTGTGTGGTACTGCGTTTGCAGGAAGAATGACTGGTGATGCTTGGCGGGATGATGAAATCCGCGTAGCCGTTAACGTAAAGAAGCAAGCGTATCCAAGGCAGCGTTCGCATATTACGTAACGTTATTTTCGACCTTTTTTTAATCGGATCGGTGTCAAAATGTACTGAAACAAAATTGAACCATAATTGGTTCATATTGAGCAAGAGGAATATTTAAAGTACATAATTCAATTGTTTTTCAGTTTTGACACACCATTTCTTCTTTTTATTTTTTCTTTGAGGTTTTCTTTCGAAAAAATATAGATACGAATTTAGCCGCTAACCACAAGAAATCGCTGAAAAGCGATAATCTGATCTGATACACATTAAAAGCATTTAAGAATTCTGATGAGGCAAAAATAAGAGCCACATTCATGGTTCTTACATCTTCGAATCTATCCGATTGATCGGACGGATGGAACTAATCAATTAGGTGGAATCCAATGGACTCTACAGGAATGAAACCTGATGTTGCGTCTGGACTGATAATCTCTAAAATAATAAAAAAAAATAATAACAAAAATAAAATAATAAATTTCAATTTTGTTTCAGTAAACTTTGACACCGATCCGATTAAAAATAGGTCGAAAATAACGTTAAGGAATATGCGAACGCTGCCAAGCATCACCAGTCATTCTTCCTGCAAACGCAGTACCACACACTTCAGTTGCACTTACAACAATGATTTCCTGGAACATTGTAAATGCGCCCTTTATATTGTTCATTTTATTATTTATTGGATATTTAAAGACATTAAATATCCAATTAATAATACATAATAAAATGAAAACTATAAAGGGCGCATGTACAATGTTGCGAGAAAACATTCTTAGAAGTGCAACTGAAGTGTGTGGTACTGCGTTTGCAGGAAGAATGACTGGTGATGCTTGGCAGGATGATGGAATCCGCGTAGCCGTTAACGTAAAGAAGCAAGCGTATCTAAGGCAGCGTTCGCATATTACGTAACGTTATTTTCGACCTCAAGTTTTTATTTTTACTCTACACTAATACGCGAAAACTGCATTCTAGTAAAATTACATTTTTTTAAATATATTTAAAAAAAAGAAATAGAAGCAAAAAATTTCAAAAAAATAATTAGGTTTTCAATAAAAAAGATTAAACTTCAACAACAAAATAATGTTTAACCAAACAATTGCAATAATAACCGAATAGTAGTTGAATATTTTTGGTTTAAAATGTAACTATTTTTTCGAAAAATGTAAGGATTTTTTTGCAAATTCGTTTTTTTAAAATGAAAAATAATTTTTTTTTTAACTGAAAATTTAACTATTCCGTTTTTTATTATAAATTTATATTTCTTAGTTCAAAATTCAATTCTTTGGTTGAAAATTCGTGTAATTTGTTAAAAATTTGTCTTTTTTGGTAATAAATTAATCTTCTTGGTTAAAATCTTCTATTTTGGTTGAAAATTCGTTTCTTTTTGGTTGAAAATTGAACTATTTTGTTGAAAATTCATTCTTTTAGGTGAAAATTATTTTTTTTTTAATTAAAATTTTAACTATTCCATTCTTTATTGTAAAGTTATCTTTTCTCGTTGAAAATGATTCTTTTGTTTTGATTGAAAATTAATTTTTTCAAATGAAAATTTAACTATTCCATTTATTATTGTAAATTTATCTTTTTTCGTTACAAATTCAATTATTTGGTTGAAAATTCATGTGATTTATTAATAACTTGTCTTTTTTGGTAAAAATTTGATCTTTTTGTTTTAAAATTAATTTTTTTTTGTTAATAACAAATTCATTTTTAAAATTAAAAATTCAAGTATTACATTAACTATTTGGTTGGAAATTTGTATTTTTTGTTTAAAAATTCAATTTTCAACTGGAAATTTAACTATTCCAGTTGAAAATTCATGTTTTTTGGTTGAAATCTAATGTACTTTGTTGAAAATTAAACAATTTTATTAAAAAATATCCTTTTTGACTTTTGTTGAAATTTTGTTTTGGTTTAATCCAACCAATTTTGAATCCAATTTTTAATCCAAACCAATTTTGGTCGAAATATCAAATTATCAACTATTACATTTTTCTTTCACAATTGATCTCTTTTGGTTAAAAATTAATTTTTTTGAAGAAAATTCAAATCATCTACTCTACACTCTACAACCTTCAATTATTATTAACAGATTTTGACTTTTTTTAGAATTAAAGAGACTTTAAAAGAATTCGTTTTTTTTTTGGTTTAAAAATTAATTTTTCCAACTGAAGATTCAACAATTTGGTTGAAAATTGTTTTTATTTTCTTGTTGAAAATCAATATTTTTGGGTTAAAAATTACACTCTTTTGTAGAAAACTCGTCTTGTTGACTGGAAAATTCAACCATTTAGAAAATTCAACTGTTTTGTCAGAAATTCTTTTTTTTTTTTTTGCTTGGTTAAAAATTAATTCTTTGTAACGAAAATTTAAATATTGTATTTTTGGTTAAGAATTGATTTTTTTAGTTTAAAAGTTTAACTAATTGTTTGAAAATTCATCTTTTTGGTAAAAATTTATTCTTTGTTAAAAATTCAACTATTCGGTTGAAAATTTATTTATTTTGTAGAAAATTCGTCTTTTTTGGTAAAAAAAAAAAATCTATCTTCTTGGTCGAAAATTTATCTATTTGGTTGAAAATTCAACTGTTTTGTAGAAAACTCAGCTTGTTGACTGGAAAATTCAACCATTTAGTAGAAAATTCAACTAATTGGTAGACAATAATTCAACTGTTTTGTCAAAAAAATTGGTTTTTCTGTTGTTGAAAATTAATTTATTGTAACAAAAATTTAACTAAATTGTATTTTTGGTTAAGAACTTATTTATTTTTTTAGTTGAAAAGTTTAATTAATTGTTTGAAAATTGATATCATTTGTTGAAAATTCATCTTTTTGTTAAAAAATTAATCTTCTTGGCTGAAAATTCAACTATTCGGTTAAAATTTTTTTATTTTGTTGAAAATTCGACTTCTTTGGTAAAAAAGTCTATCTTCTTGGTCGAAAATTCATCTATTTGGTTGAAAATTCTACTGTTTCATTGAAAGTTGACTGAAAAATTCAACAATTTAGTAGAAAATATAACTATTTGGTAGAAAATTGATCTGTTTTGTGGAAAATTCGTTTTTTTTTTGTTACAAATAAATTTTTTGTGATAAAAATTTTACTCTTGCATTCTTGGTTGAAAATTGATCTTTTATATTTTCAAAATTCAACTGCTTGTTTGAAAATTTATGTAATTTTTAAAAAAATCGTCTCTTTTGGTAGAGAATCAATCCTCTTGCTCGAAAATTCAACTATTTGGTTCAAAGTTGATGTATTTTGTTGATAATTCGTCTTTTTAGTAGAAAATTAACCTTCTTGGTTGAAAATGTATCTTTTTGGTTGAAAATTCAACATTTTGGATGAAATTTGCTTTGGTTAAAAATGCAACTTTTTTGGTTCAATTCAAATATTTTTTTTTTAATGAAAATCTTTCGTTGGTTAAAGTATCAACCATTACACTGTTTGTTCAGAATTAACCTTTTTTTTTAAAGTTCAACTACTTGGTTGGAAATTGAACTATTTTTTTAATTCATAAGATACAGTACGATTTTAGCAAATCCTCCAAAGTCTTCATTTTAATCAATTTAAAAATAGAAATTTACGAAAAATACAAAATTATAAAATAATCCAAAAAATTTTTTAAACACAAAGACAAATCAGACGATTCAAATTTTGTATTCGAAATGATAATTTTTCGACCTGGAAAAGGGAATGGAAAAGTTCTGTCACACCCTATCCCTTTCCCAGCTTTATGATTTATTTACAAAAATTGTCAAAATTATTCTATTTGAAAATGTATGATCAAAATGCTTTTGTATTCATGCGTCAACTTTGAATGATGTCGATGAAAAAAGTTTTTCTGTTTCAAACAGATTTTTCAAATATTATAAATGAGCATTACTTTCTTAATCTTCCATAAAGTGTATTAATATTATAGATCAATCGATTTGCCTTGAATCAAAGAATCTTTTCGGTTCTTGCATCAATTTTGAATTATGTTAGTCAAAAAAGTTTTACGATAAAAAACCGTATTTCCAAATATTATGCATTACCATAGCTTCCTCACTCTTTAATAAAATGTATCAATGTTATAGGTCAATCGATTCCTTTTGAATCAACACAAATTTTCTGTTCTCGCATCAACTTTAAATTATGAGAAGGAGAACACTTTTACTATAAAAATCGATTTTTAATATAATATAGATGATCATAACTTCCTTACACTTTAATAAAATGTATTAATATTATAGGTCAATCTATTCGTCTCGATTCAAGGAATCTTTTATATTCTTGCATCAACTTTGAATTATGCTAATGAAAAAAGTTTTACTATAAAAAACCGTGTTTTCAAATATTATGCATTACCATAGCTTTCTTACTCTTCAATAAAATGTATAAATATTATAGGTCAATCAATTCGTCTCAAATCAAAAAATCTTTTCCATTCTTGCATCAATTTTGAATTATGTTAGTGAAAAAAGTTTTACTATAAAAAACAGTGTTTTCAAATATAATGCATTACGGTAGCTTCCTTACTCTTCAATAAAATGTATCAATGTTATAGGTCAATCGATTTGACTTGATTCAACACAACTTTTCTATTCTCGCATCAACTTTAAATTATGAGAAAAAGAAAATTTTTAATATAAAAATTGATTTTGAAAGTATATAAATTACCATAACTTCCCTACTCTTCAATAAAATGTATTATGATTGTAGCTCAATCGATTCGTCTCGAACAAAGGAATCTTGAATATTTTTGCATCAACTTTGAATTATGTTAAAGAAAAAAGTTTTACTATGAAAAACCGATTTTTGAAATATTATGCATTACTATAGCTTCATTACTCTTCATCAAAAAGTATCAATTTTATAGGTCAATCGATTCGCCTTGAATCAACACAACTTTTCTATTCTCGCATCAACTTTAAATTATGAGAATGAGAACATTTTTACTATAAAAATCGATTTTTAATATAATATAAATGATCATAACTTCCTTACTCTTTGACGAAATGTATTAATATTATAGGTCAATATATTCGTCTCGAACCAAGGATTTTTTTTATTCTTGCATCAACTTTGAATTATGTTGAAGAAAAAAGTTTTACTATAAATACCCGTATTTTCATATATTATGAATTACCATAGCTTCCTTACTCTTCAATAAAATGTATCAATGTTATAGGTCAATCGATTTTTCTTGAATCAACACAACTTTTCTATTCTCGTATCAACTTTAAATTATGAGGATAAGAAAATTTTTACCATAAAAATCGATTTTAAAAATATGTAAAATACCATAACTTCCCTACTCTTTAATAAAACGTATCAATATTATAGGTCAATCGATTCGTTCCGAACCAAGGAATCTTTTATATTCTTGCATCAACTTTAAATTATGTTGAAGAAAAAAGTTTTATTATAAAAACCCGTATTTCCAAATATTATGCATTACCATAGCTTTCTTACTCTTTAATAACATGTATGAATATTATAGGTCAATCGATTCGCCTCGAATCAACACATCTTTACTGTTCTTGTATCATTTTTGAATCATATTAATGAAAAAAGTTTTACTATAAAAAACCGATTTTCAAAATATATAAATTACCATAACTTCCTTACTCTTTAATAAAATGTATTAATATTGCAGGCCAATCGATTCGTCTCGAAGCAAGGAATCTTTTATATTGTTGCATCAACTTTGAATTATCTTAATGAAAAAAGTTTTACTATGAAAACCCGTATTTCGAAATATTATGCATTACCATAGCTTCCTTACTCTTCAATAAAATGTATTAATATTATAGGTCAATCGATTTGTCTCTAATCAACACATCTTTTCTGCTCTGTTGCATAAACTTTGAATTATATTAATGAAAAAAGTTTTACTATAAAAAACCGATTTTCAAAATATATAAATTACCATAACTTCCCTACTCTTTAATAAAATGTATAAATATTATAGGTCAATCGTTTCGTCTCAAATCAACACATCTTTTCTATTCTTGCATCAACTTTGAATTACATTATTGAAAAAAGTTTTACTATAAAAAATGATTTAAAAAATATATAAATTACCATAGCTTCCTTACTCTTCAATGAAATGTATTGATATTATAGGTCAATCGATTCCTCTCGAATCAACACATCTTTTCTATCCTTGCATCAACTTTGAATTATATTAATGAAAAAAGTTTTACTATAAAAAACCGATTTTCACAATATATAAATTACCATAACTTCCCTACTCTTTGATAAAATTTATTAACATTATATGTCAATCGATACGTCTCGAACCAAGGAGTCTTTTATATCCTTGCATCAACTTTGAATTATATTATTAAAAAAAGATTTACTATAAAAAACCGATTTTCAAAATATATAATTTACTATAACTTCCCTACTCTTTAATAAAATGTATAAATATTATAGGTCAATCGTTTCGTCCCAAATCAACACATCTTTTCTATTCTTGCATCAACTTTGAATTACATTATTGAAAAAAGTTTTACTATAAAAAACGATTTTAAAAATATATAAATTACCATAGCTTCCTTACTCTTCAATAAAATGTATTGATATTATAGGTCAATCGATTCCTCTCGAATCAACGCATCCTTTCTGTTCTTGCATCAACTTTGGATTATATTAATAAAAAAAGTTTTACTATGAAAAACCGATTTTCCAAATATATAAATTACCATAACTTCCCTACTGTTTATTAAAATGTATTAATATTATAGGTCAATCGATTGGTCTCGAACCAAGAAATCTTTTATATTCCTGCATCAACTTTGAATTCTGCTAAAGAAAAAGTTTTATTATAAAAAATCGTGTTTCCAAATACTATGCATTACTATAGCTTCATTACTCTTCATTAAAAAGTATCAATGTTATAGGTCAATCGATTCGCCTTGAATCAACACAACTTTTCTATTCTCGCATCAACTTTGAATTATATTAATGAAAAAAGTTTTACTATAAAAAACCGATTTTCAAAATATATAAATTACCATAACTTCCCTACTCTTTGATAAAATTTATTAACATTATAGGTCAATCGATACTTCTCGAACCAAGGAATCTTTTATATCCTTGCATCAACTTTGAATTATATTATTAAAAAAAGTTTTACTATAAAAAACCGATTTTCAAAATATATAAATTACCATAACTTCCCTACTCTTTAATAAAATGTATTAATATGATAGGTCAATCGATTCGTCTCGAACCAACACATTGTTTATGTTCTTGCATCAACTTTGAATTATGTTAATGAAAAAAGTTTTACTATAAAAAACGATTTAAAAAAAAATAAATTACCATAGCTTCCTTACTCTTCAATAAAATGTATTGATATTATAGGTCAATCGATTCCTCTCGAATCAACGCATCCTTTCTGTTCTTGCATCAACTTTGGATTATATTAATAAAAAAAGTTTTACTATGAAAAACCGATTTTCCAAATATATAAATTACCATAACTTCCCTACTGTTTATTAAAATGTATTAATATTATAGGTCAATCAATTGGTCTCGAACCAAGAAATCTTTTATATTCCTGCATCAACTTTGAATCATATTAATGAAAAAAGTTTTACTATAAAAAACGGATTTTCAAAATATATAAATTACGAAAACTTCCATACTCTTAATAAAATGTATTCATATTGCAGCTCAATCGATTCGTCTCGAAGCAAGAAATCTTTTAGATTCTCGCTTAAACTTTGAATTATGATATTAAAAAAAGTTTTACCATAAAAAAAACCATTTTTCAAATATTATTAAGTGCTAAAAAAATGCAATAAATATTTTTCGGAATTTTTCCGTCAGTTTCAAGATATTAATGGTGGAAATAAGCCCTCCAAATCTTATCAATGTATGTGCAACCGTTTTCAAGTATCGTGTTCACAAAAAAGCGTGACATCCACACACACGCACACATCCGGGCAATTGCTTAAAACATTGTATTAGACATTTTTAAATTGAGGAAGGCTTATTTAAATGAATTTAAAATTTTTGGAAAATGTTACCATTACAAAGCTTCCTCTATGAGAAGGCAAAAACATGACAGAATGTTATTCCACTTGAGATATGAAGTTTTGAGTGAACCTAATTAATCTTATTTCTCTTGTACTAGAAGCTATAGAATTCATTGAACCTGAGTACCATGATTGCATTTACATACGTATATGTAGTAGGCAAGTGAAGGCAAGGCCAGAAACACATCGAAGAACGATCAACATTGAAGGAGGAATGACTGTCAAGATAAAATACTAATGCTACCGGATCATGATGCTGCGCTGGCAGGGGCTGTTGATCGCGAGCTGAAGCTGTAGCTGTAGCACTATAGATGACTAGAGTAATGTTAGTGTTTCCGGTTGGACCAGCATTGCATTTTGCAATAGGCTTGGAGCCGTTGCACGAACACGGTAAATTCTATCTATCTGCCTATCGCAGTTTTCAGTGTGTGTCTAGATGGTCGAACTGACACGCCCATAATCACGGCAATTACCTACACGGAAGACGCGACCACTCCTAAGAACATCCGGCAATCATTTGCCAACTAGTATTTTAATTATTACCTTCGTTTTTCTCAACTCTACTTCCACTGCTTCTGCTTCTGCTTTTTTCAAAAATTTGATGGAACCTTACCGGATTCAGGATGTGACTTCCAAGGAGGTGTCGCAAATTATTCCACTGCCCACAAAATTTTCAGATTTAAGAACCTTGAGGGGAAAAAAACTCTTAAAAATGCGGTCCAGCAGAAGTGGATTACGCCGGATTGTATCGAATCACCCTAGAATACGTCTATATACAGAATTACTTCAGATTACCTTAAATTACTCTGGATTGTTGACGAAGCATGATTTGGGAGACGCTAATACGCAAAAAACATATAAAGGGCGCATGTACAATGTTCCAGGAAAACATTGTTGGAAGTGCAACTGAAGTGTGTGGTACTGCGTTGGCAGGAAGAATGACTGGTGATGCTTGGCGGGATGATGAAATCCGCGTAGCCGTTAACGTAAAGAAGCAAGCGTATCTAAGGCAGCGTTCGCATATTACTTAACGTTATTTTCGACCTACCCCCCCCCCTCCTCCCTCCACATGTAACAGACCGTAATATTTTTGTATTATGCTTAAAAACGTAGTAGACGTTTTGTACTCTAAAAAAAGGCTTTTTAAGATGAAGTGCTTGATAGAAATAAATAAAACAATATTTTTATGTGACACTGAATTCTTCTTAAATATTTTTCTTAGTCACACAAATATTGAAATTACTTACAAGAAAAGAAGTATTATCAGTTTTTTTAAACTTATATAAATATAAATTTTATAACATCCTTGAGAAAATTAGAAAAGATTTTTGAATATTTCAGATGTGTCAAGAAAGAATCTAGAAGATTAAAAAATTAGTATTTTACAGGATTTTACAAAATATGTATTATGGCAAAATTTTGCTTTAAAATCTTTTACACTATTTTTCCAAATTTTCGGAAATAATTTTAAATGTTTTGTAATCTTTTTCAATTTGCTCTTAGAATTCATTAAGAAAATAATCACTTGAAATTTCTCCATGAATCTTAAGAATGTTTTTTTCATTCTCTTGACGCCCTGCAAAATTGAGTTTACCGAAATTTTTTTTAATCCTGAAAAAATAAAAACATTTTGTCTTAAAGTCTTCCAGATTATTGTTTCACGCATTTTACCGGATTCAGGATGTGACTTCCAAGGTGGTGTCACAAATTATTCCATTGCCCAAAAAATTTTCACGTTTAAGAACCTTGAGGGGAAAACAACTCTTAAAAATCGGTCCAGCAGAAGTGGATTACGCCGGATTGTATCGAATTACCCTAGAATACCTCTATATACAGAATTACTTCAGATTACCTAAAATTACTCTGGATTGTTGACGAAGCATGATTTGGGAGACGCTAATACGCAAAAAACATATAAAGGGTGCATGTACAATGTTCCAGGAAAACATTGTTGGAAGTGCAACTGAAGTGTGTGGTACTGCGTTGGCAGGAAGAATGACTGGTGATGCTTGGCGGGATGATGAAATCCGCGTAGCCGTTAACGTAAAGAAGCAAGCGTATCTAAGACAGCGTTCGCATATTACTTAACGTTATTTTCGACCTTTTTTAACCCTCTTCCCCCCCTCCCACATGTAACAGACCGTAACATTTTTGGTATCATGTTTAAAAACATAGTAGACGTTTTCTACATTGAAAAAAAAGTTTTTTAAGATGAAGTGCTTTATAGAAATAAATAAAACAATATTTTTATGTGACACTGAATGCTTCTTAAATATTTTTCTTAGTCACACAAATATTGAAATTACTTGCAAGAAAAGAATTATTATCAGTTTGTTTTTAAACTGATGTAAATATAAATTTGATAATATCCTTGAGAAAATTATAAAAGATTTTTGAATATTTCAGATGTGTTAAGAAAGAATCTAGAAGATTAACAAAAATTGTTATTTTACAGGATTTTACAAAATATGTATTATGGCAAAATTTTGCTATAAAATCTTTTACACTATTTTTCAAAATTTTAGGAAATAATTTTAAATGTTTTGTAATCTTTTTCAATTTGCTCTGCGAATTCATTAAGAAAAAATCATTTGAAATTTCCCCATGAATCTTAAGAATATTATTTTCATTCTCTTGACACCCTGCAAAATTGAGTTTACCTACATTTTTTTAAATTCTGAAAATTAAAAAAATTGTTTTAAAGTCTTCCAGATTATTTTTCCACATATTTCGAAATCTTCAAAACTTAAAATTATTCTTTTAAAATTAAACCTGAACCATTTGAAATTACCCAGAAATCTTTAAAAAAAAATTAGTCTCAAAATCTTTCAAAATTATAAAAAAGCTTCGAAATTTTTTTTCAAATTCTTCAAAAGAAGTTTTTCTAACGATTTAATTTTTCTTCTTTCTTTGAAAATTCCAAAGAATTTTTGGATGGAAGATGCTTTTAAAATTCCTTAAAATATTTCAAATTCTTTGAAATCTCATTAAACTATTATGGGCTGCGAATAAGGTACCATAGGGACCAAATCTGTAATACCAAAAAAATGTAGAGGGCGCATGGACAACTTTCCAGGAAACCATTGTTGGAAGTGCAACTGGAGTGTGTGGTACTGCGGTTGCAGTACCACACACTACTACATACCAGTAACAGTTCGGTTAAAATTGAAAATTCTTTTCTTTTCTCTTTTCTAGATTCTGCATAGTTACTGTCATAGAAAATTCAAAATTTTCAGCATCTTGCGAACCACAGGGAATTTTTTTCAAACTTTTGAAGTTAGGCGTTGGGTTAAAATTGAAAATTCTTTTTTTCCTCTTTTCTAGATTCTGCATAGTTACTTTCATGGAAAATTCGAAAATTTCAGATCCTAGGAACAACAGCAAATTTTTTAGAAAATTTTAAAGTTAGGCATGATTAGCTGAGTGGGTTGACAATTTATCTTTTATAGTTGGACATGCAACTATTTGTTTGAAAATTCATGTATATTTTTTTCTCACCTTTCTTTGATAGAAAATTAATCACATTGATTGAAAATTTACCTATGTGGTTAAAAATTTATGTATTTTGTTGAAAATTCGTCTTTTTGGTTAAATCAAACTTTTTTTATTTTAAATTGAAATCTTTTTTGGTAAAAATATCAACTATTACATTTTTTTTTTTGAAACCCCATCTTTTTAGGTTGATCATTCAACCCCTTGATTGAAAGTTAAACTATTTTCCAGAAAATTAATTTTTTGTTTGGTTGAAGATTCCTCATTTTAGTTGAAAATTCATCTTTTTTAGTAATAATTGAACTACTTTGTTTAAAATTCGTCTTTAGGTTGAAAATTAATTTTGTTAACTAAAAATTGAACTGTTGGGTTGAAAATTAAGTTTTTTTTGGTTAAAAATTCAACTGTTTTGTAGAAAATTTGTTTTTTAAATTGAATATTAACTTTTTTAAGTGAAAATTTTACTATTGCATTTCGGATTAAAATTTTCTTTTTAGTTTAATGGTTCAACTATTTAGTTGACAATGTATGCAATTTATTATAAATCCTTCTTTTTTAGCATAAAATTAATCTTCTTGGTTGAAAATTCAACTATTTTGATCAAAATTGATGTATTTTGTAAATAATTTATAGTTTTTAGTAGAAAATTACTCTTTTTGGTTGAAAATTCATTTTTTTTTTATTAAAAATTCAATTAATTGGTTGAAAATTCATCTTTTTGTTTTGGAAATTAATCTCTTTTTGCAGAAATTTAATCTGTTTTGGTTAAAAACTCAAATTTTTAGTTGAAAATGAATCTGTTTGGTTAAGGATTCAACTATTTTGTTGAAAATTCGTCTTTTTTTGTTGAATTCAACTATTTTTTATTTAAAATAAATATTTTTTTTTTTTGGTTGAAACATCACTATTCCTTATTTGTTGAGAATTCATCTTTTTTGTTTAAAAATTCAACTATTTGTTTGAAAATTCATGTATTTTGTTAAAATTGCGTCTTTTTTTGTAGAAAATTAGTCAACTTGGTTGAAAATGTTACTATTTGATTGAAGATTTATGTATTTTTGTGAAAATTCATCTTTTTGGTAGAAATTCGGTTTTCGTTTTTAAAAATTCCACTGTTTGGTTGAAAATTATTCTATTTTAATTGAAACTTCAGGTATTTTGTTGAAAATTCGAATTTTTTGCTTTCTCATAGAGGAAGCTTTGTAATGGTAACATTTTCCAAAAATTTTAAATTCATTTAATTAAGCCTTCCTCAATTTAAAAATTGATGAAATTTGGAGGGCTTATTTTCACCACTAATATCTTGAAACTGACCAAAGGATTTTTTTAAACATTTATTGCATTTTTTTGGCACTCAATGATATTTTTAAAATCGGTTTTTATATTAAAACTTTTTTCAGTAACATAATTCAAAGTTGATGCAAGGATATAAAAGATTCCTTGGTTCAAGGCCAATCGATTGACCTATAATAATACATTTTATTCAAGAGTAAGGAAGTTATCATCATTTATAGTATATTTAAAATCGATTTTTATAGTAAAAATTTTTTAATCCACATAATTTAAAGTTGATGCGAGAATAGAAAAGACGTGTTGAGTCGAACGGAATTGATTGACCTATAATATTGATACATGTTATTGAAGAGCAAGAAAGCTATGGTAATGGATAATATTTGAAAATACGGTTTTTTATAGTAAAACTTTTTTCTTTAACATAATTCAAAGTTGATGCAAGCACAAAAAAGATTCCTTGGTG
>CAKNYM010038800.1:0-15560 GCA_932195095.1 Andricus curvator | reverse complement strand
TTCTTTTGATTTTTTTGTTTAGTTAACCGTTTATCTAAAAAAAGAGGGAAAAGAATGAGTTTTTACAGAAATGTTCTTGCCTCATTTATTAATCAGTAAGAAAAATGGTTTTGATACCAGTGTACCTAAATTGTGCCTATAAGCATTTCTCCAGGTTACCTACCACCTCATATAAAGACATTTATAATAAATTAATTATCAGCCTCGATAGTACATTTTTACATTCTCATCAGAGAAGGTATTAGATTTTTGTAAATTCTAACCAGAAAATATGAATTTTCAGCAAGAAAATAATTATACCCACGCAGTTGAGTTTACAATTTACCATACTCTCCGTGGATCATTCTCCATTTCCAATCCGCTCCGATGAATTCCTGATCGTTCCCAAGAGTCGCTCAGAATCGCTCTTGTATTTTCCCAGCGAATACATTCTATCCATAGCTTTGGGAAACTATGGCAGCTTCGAAAGGTTTCTTGGGGCCGTTAGTTTTCTAGGTTTCGGTTTCTTGAACGTGGAATTCACATTTTCCTGCAAAAAAGAAATAAATTTTTAAACGGGAAACGTGAAAAAGGGGTTGTTCAAAAACTATGGCACGTTATTTGGAATACTTTTCCATCCCTCTCCTACTTCGTTATAGATCATCACGCAAAGCTTGATCCTAACGACTTTCCTAGAAAGCAGTTGATTTTTCCATTCGATAATATGAATTATTTTCCAAGAAGTTAATTTTCAACCAATAGTTACATTTGCTACCCAAAAAGATGAATTTTCAAGAAAACAGTCAAATTGCTAAGGCATCAAAAATATTCCACAAAATAGATGAATTTTCAAGAAAAAAGTTAATTTTTAACCTAATAATTGAATTTTAATGCAAAAGCGATCAATTTTCAATGAAAAATGGAATAGTGAAATTTTCAGTTAAAAAAATTAGTCTTTAACTCAGAAAAAGAACCGAATTTTCAGTAAACACGTTAAATTTTCAACCAATAACTGGAATAGTTAAATTTTCAGCTTGAAAAATTGACTTAAAAAAAGACGAATTTCCAACAACACCAAAAAATTAATTTTCAAACAAATAGTTGAATTTTTAACTGAAAAAATATGTTTTCAATTAAAATATGTTTTCCATCGAAAATGAAAAAGTTAAATTTTCAGTAAAAAGATTAGGTTCCAACGAGACAAGACAGCTTTCAACAGAATAGTGAAACTTCCAACCAAAGAAATGAATTTTTTATAATGATACATTTTCCAACTGAAAATTTGAATTTTCTGTAAAAATGTTAAATTGTAAACTCGAAAATATGATTTTTTATCAAAAAAATTAATTTTCAACGAAACACTTGCGTTTTTAACAAAAATCAAAAGGCAATTTCAAATCAAAAAGATTAGGTTTCTAAAAATAAAAGACGAATTTTCAACTAAAAAAAAATCAAATTTCAATCAAAGTCAAATTTTCAACTAAAATTATGAATCTTTAACTATAATAATTAAATTTTCAGTTCAAAGAATTAATTTTCAACAAAAAAACAAAAGATTTTTTAATCAGAGAGTTGACTTTTCAACCAAAATGATACAGCTTTAAAAATTGTTCAAACAAAAGGATTTAGCAATTGAATCAAATACTTGAATTTTCAACCAAGAATATAATTTTGTAGCCCAGAAGATTAGATTTTTACCAAAAAGTCCAATTTCCAAAAAAATACATGAATTTCAAAAAAAAAAAAAAAGATAAAGTGTCAACGAAAAGTTCATTTTTTAATTAAACAAAATAAATTTTCATCTAAAAAATGGAATAGTTAAAGGTTTAATTTTAAATCAATAACAACTGAATTCAATCAAGAAAGATGAATTTTCAACAAAACAGTTCAATTCCCATCCAAAAAAGATTAAATTTCAACTAAAACAGATGTGAAAAGATTATGAGAGATGGTATGTTGTCTTATTTTATTTTACGTCTGGGATAAACCAACGAATGTGGAAACTTAAATCACACTTTAACGACTTCCAGACTATTGATTAATACAGATGAATTTTAAAACCGAAAAAAATAATTTTCAACAAAAATTCCACTTTCAACCAAAAATTATGACTTTTTAACAAAATTATTGAATTTTCAACCACGTAAGAACATTTTTAACTAAAAATATAGTCGTCGGGTGAGCAACTAACATTAGCACCATCAAATAATTAAGGAATTAAATAACACTAAAAAGATGATTAATTATTTTTTGAATTTGTCTCCGACGTCTATGAATTTCAATAATAATATTCAAACAATTTTTTATTTTATCTTCTTATGTATGAATCCTGAATCAAATGGTGGAATTTTCTACTACAAAAGATAAAATTTCAACCAAACAGTTGAATTTTGAATTAAAAAAGTTTAGTTTTCAACGAGGGGTTAACAGCTCGTGAACTCAGGTGTACACCTTCGTTAAAGTCACTGGCGCGAAGTCACTTGAATTCACATGAAGTCACTGAAATCACTTGAAGTCAGTGTACACTCCATCGGTCGAGCTGTGAACCCCTCGGTTTTCAACTAAAAACGAAATAGTTAAATTTTCAGTTGAAAAAATTAATTTTCTGTCAAAAAGAAAACATTTGGAACTAAAATGATGACTTTTTAACTGGAATGGATGAATCTGAAACCAAAAAGATGACTTTTCAACAAGAGAGTAACCTTGCACTACGCGGTTTTATTTTCAACCTGAAACATGAATTTTGAACTAAAATGACGAATATTTTTCTAAAATACTTGAATTTCCAGCTGAAGAAGATAAATTTGGAACTAAATGCTTGGTGAGATTTTGAACTCAAAAAGATAAATTCTCATTCACAAATGTAATGTTCAAATTTTCAGTTAAAACTGTTAATTTACAAAGGAATAATTGAATTTTGAACTAAGAAAGATCACAGTTTCAATCAAAAAAAGAAATAGATCAATTTTCAGTTAAAAAACTAATTTTCCATACAAAAAAAAATTCTACTAAAGTGATGAATCTTATTAAACCAAAAAGATGAACTTGCAACAACAGAATTCAAGTTTCAACCAAGTAGTTTTGTTTTGAACAAAAAATATGAATTTGTAACTAAAATAATGAATATATACCTGAAATACTAATAATAAAAATAATATAATATGATACTAATATTTTCAACTAAAAAAGACAAAATTGAATAGTTAAATTTTAGTTGAAAAAATGTATATGCTACCAAAGAGATGAGTTTTTAAATAAAATGATGGAATATTCAGCTGGAATATTTGCAGTGAAGAACATTCATTTTTAACAAAAAAAAAAAAATAATAATAATAATAACTAAATAAATTTCCAACGAAACAGTTACAGTTCAAATTGGAATAGCTGCATTTTCAGTAAAAAAAAAATAATTCGCAACGAAATAGCACACTTTTCAACAAAACATTAATTTTCAACGAAAGACTTTAACTGTCGAACAATTAATCAAATTTTCATTCCAAAAAAGATGAATTCTGAACGAAAAATGTAGTCATTGATATTTCAACCAAAAAAGATTTTCATTTCTAATCAAAAGCAGTTGAATTCAAGCAAAAAAGACGACTTCTCAAGTTCATTGGCATTTTCAACTACGAAAAATGTTTGATTCAAGAGAGAGAAAAAACTGCAAAGAAATAGTTGAAATTTCAAGCAGAAAGATGAATTTTTTAACAAAATACATGAATTTTCAACCAGTATACGTATACCATTAAGCCATTCCTATTTCAGGGTAGGCGTGACACTACCCGATTCGGGTAGTGTTTCTAGGTGGATAGTTTTCTTGTAGTTCACACCCACGATGTGCCAACAGCACTCATTATTCTTGAATGGTCACCCATCCAAGTACTAACCGCGTCCAACGCTGCTTAAATTCAGTGATCTGACGAGAACTGGGTTTTTCAGCGTGGTATGGCCGTTGGGTTTAAACCGTGATAGGTTTCAATACCGTAAGGATGGTTTTTAGGGGTCTTGCCGAAAATTCTCATCTGGTCTATAATTCGTGGGATAAAAAAAGATTTTTGACGTTTTTATATTTTCAAATATCGACAATCAAACTTCTCATTTTTAACATTTTAGGTGTGCATACCATAAGGGTGGTTTTTAGGGGTCTTGCCGAAAATTCTCATTTAGTCTATAATTCGTGGGATAAAAAAAGAAGATTTTTGACGTTTTTATATTTTCAAATATCGACAATCTGAATTAATCTGGCTTGGTTGAGGATTCAACAATTTGGTAGAAAATCTTTGTTAAAAATTAATATTTTTGGTGCACATTTAACTATTTAGTTAAAAATTAAATATTTGTATGAATATTTAACTTTGTGGAATATAGTTAACTTTTTTGTTTATTAGATTTCGCAGGGAATTTAGGTTGGTTGGGTATACACAATAACTACCACACTTTTTGTATCTCTCTATAAATGCTGTTTATTGTTCACTCGTGTTACACTTTCGGATTGCGTTTAGCCTTTTGCTTCGCTCGTCGTTTTCGTACTGCAGTGGGACTCCGATGCTGTTTCACAGTCGAAAGTCGAACGGATCTCTCTTTCTATCTTCACACGTTAGAAAAAGAGGTCCGTTCGACTTTCGACACGGTATCGGAGTCCCACTGCTGATCACGATCGTACCACGCTTCTCTGCCGGTACCGAGCCGCTTCGTTCGCTCATGCGCACACTACACCATGATGACCGTGTATTCTTAGATCATGCACTACACTATTCAGTGCCGTCTCAAGGAAGCCGGTTTCCAACATTGTTAAAATATAATACAGTCGAACCTCCATAATTCGAACAGCAAGGGACCGGCTGAAAAGTTCAAATTATGGAGGTGTTCGAATTATCTGCATCTGGTTTTCTGTATAGGAACGTCAAGGGACCGGAAAAAATGTTCGAATTATGGAGGCATTCGAATTATGGGTGTTCGAATTATGGAGTTTCGACTGTATTTTCGGGTTGAACATTCAACCGTTTCGTAGATCATTTGTCCTTATGGCTTTAAAATTCAAAAATTCGTCTTTTTTAGTTGAAAATTCAACTACTTGGTTGAAATTTGAACTAGTTTGTTAAAAATTCATATTTTTTTAATATTCACCTCTGTGGTTTTTGTTGAAAATTCGGTTTAATTTTTGGTTAAAAATTAATTTTTTACCTGAAAATTGCACTATTCCATTTTTGGTTAGAAATTTACCCTTTATAAGTTTAAAATTCAACTATTTGGTAGTAAATTCATGTATTTTATTGAAAATTCGTCTTTTTTATTAATAAATTAATCTTGTTTGTTGAAAGTTGAATATGTATTTCGGTTTGAAATCTTAGGAATTTGAAGAGTTTCATATTGCATTCAATATGGTATTTACAATAATTGTATTCGAAAGAATTTGTCTTGGCAACGTACTTTATGGACGACCCCTTACTTTGCTACCAAATAGTTAAACTTTCAACAAAAAAGAAAAATTTTTAATTGAAAATACATTAGTTAAATTTTCAAATAAAGAAATAAATTTTCAACCAAATAAAATGTATTCTTAACAAAAGAATTAAATTTAAATTGGGAGAATAGTTAAATTTTCAGGTGAAAAAATTAATTTTTACCAATCAGATGAATTCTCAATCCAGAAGATTCAATTTCTACCATAAGAGACACTCTTTTAATCAAAAAGTGAACTTTTCAAGCAAAGAATAAGAATTTTTAACAAAATAGTTGAATCCTGAACCAAAACAAGGCAATTTTCAATCAAGCAGTTGCATCTTCAAACAAAATAATGAACTTTTAACCAAATAGTGGATTTTCAACCAAAAAGATCAATTTTCTTCCAAAAAGAAAAATTTTAACAAAATACATGAATTTTCAACTAAAATGATAAAGTTTCGTCTAAAAAGATTACGTTTCCACCAAAAATACGAATTATCAACAAAATACATGACAAAATAGATGAATCCTCAACCAAATAGAATTCTAAACCAAAAAGATACATTTTCTCCCAAAAAGACGATTATTCAATAAAAAACGTGAATTTTCAACTAAAAAAGATAAATTTTCAACCAAAGAAATGAATTTTCAACTAAAAAGATAAAGTTTTATCTAAAAAGATTACTCTTCCACCAAATTTTCATCCAAAGAAATGAATTTTCAACTAAAAAGAAAAAGTTTCATCTAAAAAGATTACTTTTCAACCAAAAAAGACGAATTATCAACAAAATACATGAATTTTGAACCAAAGAGTGTAATTTTCAACTGAAAAATAAGAATGTTCAACAAAATAGTTGAATCCTCAACCAAATAGTGGAATTTTAAACCAAACAAAAACATTTGCTCCCAAAAATACAATTTTACAACAATATACGTGAATTTTCAACTAAAAAGATAAGTTTCATCTAAAAATATGAAATTTTCATAAAAAAAGACGAATTATCAACAAAATCAGAGTTGGGTAATAACTTGTTACAAGTGACTAAGTTACTGAAAAGTTACGTTATGTGTAACTTTCAAAGTAACTTTGTTATTATTTAAAAAAGTAACTTGTTACGTAACTTAGTTCCGATTTTTGCAGGAACTTGGAACTTTAATTTTAGTTACTTTGAAGTTACTTTGAGTTTTTGGTATATTATCTCCTATTAAGAAAGATTTATGGGCTAGTTATGGGTAGAAAATTAATCTCTTTTGGTTGAAGATTCAGCTATTTTCTTGAACATTCTTCTTTTTTGGTTGAATGCAACTGTGATTGATATTAAATAAAAATCTTTTTCGGTTAAAATAATATCAGCTATTATATTTTTCGTTGAGAATTCACCTATTTTGGTTGAAAATTCATGTATTTTGTAAAAATTTCAATTATTTTATTTGGTTGAAAATTTATATTTTTAGTTTGGAAATGCAACTGCTCAAAATTTGGCATTTCAAAATTTACTTCTTTTCTTTAAAAAAAATTCAATTTTTTGGGTTGAAAAGTAAACTATTTTAGTATAAAATTAACTTGGTTTGGTTGAGGATTCAGCTATTTTGTGGAAAATTCGTCTTTTTTGGTCCAATTGAACTATTTTGTTAGAAAGTTCAGCTACTTGGTTGAAAATGAATTTTTTTGTCGGAACTTTAACTTTTTTGTTGGAAATTCGTCTTTTTGGTTTGTAAATGATAGAAAATTCAACTATTCGGTTGAAAATTAACTTTTTTATTGAAAATTAATATACTCGGTATGAACATTCAACCACTTGGTTTAAAATTCATGTATTTTGTTCAAAGTTTAACTAATTTTGTAGAAAGTCAAAATTTGGTTAAGAATTCACTTTTTTTTTAAATTCATGGATTTAAAAAAAAATTTAACTATTTTGGTAGAAAGTCCAAATTGGGTTGAAAAGTAACTTTTTTCTTCAAAATTAGTCCTTCTGGCTTGAAAATTCATTTCTTCCGGTAAAAAAATTGCATATTTTTTTCGTTAAAAATACAACTGTTTGGTTAAAAAATGTGACTGAAAAATCCTACTTCAACTAATTCCTGTTTCTTTTTAAATTAAGTTTTTATGAATTGTCATCTTAATAAATTATTTTGATTTTTAAATTATAAAATTAAGAAAGTGAAAAAAGTAACTTTTTAGGTAACTTGAAGTGACTTTATCTAGTAACTGTAACTTTTCTACCAAAAAAGTAAAAAAAAAATAAATTTGCAACTAAAAAAATCAATTTTCTAGGTAGGGTAGATATCCTGTTGAAGGGAAGAGGAGAAATTTTTTGATAATAAGGGAATAAAGGGTAAGGCCTGTGAATCACTGAAAAAGGCAAAAAAGGTTTAATTTCCAAAATAGGTGAAAAAGGTGACAAATGTAAAAATAGGTGAATGGGTGACAATCTGTGATGACTGCAGTCATAACGAAAGGAGTGTTTTATATCTAAAACTGTTCTAAAAAGCTTGAAAAGTAGATATAATTTATCTCTATTATATCACCTACTCTAAACATTCTACGAACACCAACACATGATTTCTTACAGATAAAATTTTTTATGCTTCGTAAAAAAATCCTATAGATTGAATTTCAAATTGTGACTGATTTTTGAAGAAATTCTATGAAATTGAAATTATCAACTTACTCTAAGCGACGGCTTCGATTTCTGATCCTTGGTATACAAAATCTGACCCTTGGTATATATACAAAATATACCACTTACCTTTTAATTTTTTGGTGGAGCGATGGAGCGCATATAAAGTTCTTCAGAATGAGCCAAGGAGATTCAAAAAGTATTAATTAGGACTCGAGATACGTAAAGTATGTCACTAGCCCCCCACCTCCTTGCACGCTTTCGTTATCAGTACTTGCGATCTAGCGCAATTGAATTTTTTGGCGGAGCGATGGAGCGCATTTGAAGTGCTTCGGAATGAGCCAAGGAGAATTAAAAAGTATTAATTAGGGCTCGAGATATGTACAGCGTGTCACCAGCCCCCTCCAGCCGCCCACCTCCTTGCGCGCTCTCGTTATCAGTACTTGCGAACTAGCACAATTGATTTTTTTGGTGGAGCGATAGAGCGCATTTGAAGTGCTTCGGAATGAGCTTAAGGAGAATTAAAAAGTATTAATTAGGACTCGAGATACGTATAGCATGTCACCAGTCCCCCCCCCCCTCCCCACCTCCTTGCACGCTCTCATTAACAGTACTTGTGATCTAGCGCAATTGAATTTTTTGGTGAAGCGATGGAGCGCATTTGAAGTGCTTCGGAATGAGCCAAGGAGAATTTAAAAATATTAATTAGGACTCGAGATACGTAAAGCGTGTCACCAGTCCCCCCCCCCTCCCGGATGTTTATGTATTTTCCCGTGTTCTCCCTCGTGAAAAGGAAGACCAACTTAAGATCACTTTAAGACCAGTTTCAAACCACGTTTGGTCTTTTTCTGGTCTTTTCCCTTCAGCTTATACCTGCCTCATTTTGAGGGCATTGAAATAGACACCACTCTCTCTCTCTCTCTGAAATAAGGATAGCTGTCTGTATCAACAGATTAGCTATACCTAAAAGTCCTAAAGAACCTGGGCTGATTTATGAGCATTTATGAGATCTAGAGGCTTTAACCAGTTTCCGTTATATTTATGGAACTCTGTCCCTCCCTCCATAGTTATGGTCCTGACTCGTGATGAGCTTAATAATGATGGGATATTGGGGGTTCAAACTGCCGGGACAGGACTATACCTGCCTATACTGTGATCTAAAGTTGGTCTTTCTTTTCACGAGGGCTGTTAGATTAAGAATATTTTAATTACTGGTGCATTAGAGCGCATTTGAGATCGAATCGAATTATTCATTCGCGATTTGGTATATTCAAAGATGGGGATTTCAGTTATCACGGGTTATCACTTGCTTCAGTTGTTTAGAACTGATAGCTTTCTTATTTTTTATTCGTTTTGAAAACTGCCGGTGGTGCAATGGAGCGCATTTGGAGTAGAATATGTGTTACAAGTTGAATGTGATTATTAGTGCATAATGTGGGTTTTAATACCCGCGTTGCACCGCTCCCCCCCCCCCCCCCCCACAACGGTTTGTATCTTCGTCAATTAACTGGCGCAAATTTTTTTTTTGCGGAACGATAGAGCGCATTTGAAACTGAAAGTGAGCGAAAGGAAATGTTGAAAATGTTTATTTTTGACGAAAATCGCACCATCCCCCCCCACTTTGCTTCGCCGATAACTCCGTTATAATAGTGGTGCAATGCTTGCTATAAGTGGTGCGATGGAGCGCTTTTGAAGTTCTTCAAAGTGACGTGTTTAGAAGTGATGTTTTCGAAAATGGGGGGTGGGGGTAGCGTATCACCAGCCCCCCACCGTAATACTAGGAATAACTCCTACATTTTTGTGGCGCTAAATTTTCACTTTGTGGTGAAATGGAGCGCATTTGGGATGCAATCGAATGGGTTTGGGTAAATGGAAAAAATAAGTGGTGGGAGGGGGGGGGGGGCTACGGCAACGGACCTAAAAATAGTCGTCTCAAAATTGTTGAAAAAGGCTCTGACTTTTTATCCAAAATGGCTGGCTAACGAACTTGACCTTTATTTTAGGACACTTGAAGATTATACCAAAGCCCAATCCAATATGTCAATTTTTTGGAAAGTTATCGTGCTAACAGACTAAAAATCTACAGAAACACACAGACAGACAGAAAGACTGACAGACAAACCGACACATTCGCGAAAACCTATATTTCGGGTTCAGAAGGCCTCAAAACCAGGGGCGTAGCTACCGCCGTATCAATGATACGGGGCCCCCAAGGTCCGGGGCCCGAGTCTTTTTGTTTATTTTGTTAAAAAGGGCCCCCCGAGAAATTTTGATACAGCCCCTCAGGGCTAGCTTTGCTACTGCTCAAAACGTGGAAATTTGACAAAAACGGGGGGGGGGGTCACATTTCCCTGGCGGACCGGCCGAACGCAAGCATTACGCTACAGCGTAATACTAAAGTAATGCTAAAGTAATGCTAAAGTAATATCGCATTATAATTAATAAAAGAAACAAAATAAATGTCTAAACTGTTGCAATTATAATTATACGTTAAATGGTCATGCCGTAATTACAGCAGCTTTTTTTTCAGCGTCAAAAAATAAAAAAGCAAAGTGGCTGTCATTGAAGTCTGCTAAAGGCGGCTTCAAGCGCATCTACTGTCAGTGGTATAAAAAGAAACACATATGTAGATTGAAACTGAGGATTGCAATATTTATCTCCAATAATCTTGTCAATTGCATTTTAATTTTTAAGAATTATGTTAAGTAGGATAAGCAATTAAGTGATGAAAAGGAAAAGTTCCAATGTAAAGTGAATAGTCCCATGTGATAAAAGCGAGTAGCAAACCGTCGCCTGTCGGGCCCGTCCATACTGAAAACCCCGACGTCGGAACCCACGCAGTATCCTACGTCGAATCCTAATAGTGTCGGATAAATTTTACATACTTAATTGTATACCATTAAGCCATTTCCCTTTCAGGGTAGGCGTGACACTACCCGATTCGGGTAGTGTTTCTAGGTGGATAGTTTCTTGTAGTAAATAACTACAAGTGCGGGCTCACCACACCCACGGTGAGCCAACAGCACGCAGTATTCTCGAATGGTCACCCATCCAAGTACTAACCGCGCCCAACGCTGCTTAACTTCAGTGATCTGACGAGAACTGGTATTTTCAGCGTGGTATCGCCGTTTTTAATGTTTTATAATATAGTTGTAAATAATGATTATGTTCAAGAAGGTAAGGGAAGACGTAAGGAAAATGACGCTTAGAAACTTTTCTGTGAATTTGTTTCAAAAGTTTTATTTTTATTAAACTTTGATATATTACAATGTAACTAAATGTTGAACAGTGTATTATATAACATTTTTCGAGAAATAACTACATATATCAGGGGCGTTGAAAAAAGAAAGTCCGAAATGCATGTTGCATTTTAGAATTTTTTGTCCTTTTGGGTTAAAAGTGAACCACGTGGAAGAAGAAATACGTCGTATAATATTCAGAAGTAGCTCATCGCGAATTTGCCTTTTTTCACAGAAAAATAATTTTTTCTTAAAAACGGCAGGTCATAATGTAAACTGCTACAAAATATAAAATATGCGACTCATTAAAATTAGTATTTTTTGTCCATATGCTTTCATTTAATAATGCATATTTAAGGAGATATGCAAAGACAATTGTTATAAAGTAGCAATATTAATCATCTATTCGTCTTACTGGGATATCTTTAATATACGTTTAAATTATTTTTAGGTTCTCAAAAAAACGATTCACATTAACGTGCAAAATTACTATTTGTGAAAAATTAGTTTATGTGAATTATTTTTTAAGAAGCAAAAAATAATTGAAATGTTTAGTAAAGATATTTTAGTTGGTCGAATAGATGATTAATAATATGCTTCTTTGTAATAATTTTCTTCGCAGATCTCCTTAAATATGCATATTAAAATAAAAAAGTAAGTACAAAAAATACTCACTTTAATGAGCCGCATCTTTTATAGTGTGTATAGTTTTGCATTATGGTCAGGAGTTTTCTAGAAAAATCGATTTTTCTTTGGAAACAGACAAATTTGCGATGAGCGACCTCTACCCGGCCGACGAAACAGGCACTGAATCGGCACAAACAGTCACTGAAAGTGCAGATTCAGTGCATGTTTCATCGGCAGGGTGCATATTATCCGACATTTTGTCTTCCACATAGTTCATTTTTAAACAAATAGGAACAAAACAATCGAAAATGCATTTTGACATTCGGGCTTCTCTTCTTTGAACAACTCTAATATATAGTAATATACGTAATACTGTACTAATCTCTCACAGAAAAAACTAGGAGTAAATTTTGTTGCAGGTAATTTCGTATTTTTACTCGCTGGTATAGGTAGAAGATAAATATTACCCATGGTGGGTGTAATCTGTCTGCTATTACCTGCTCTGATGGGTAAACAGAGAATATTACCGTGAGTTAAGAGTAACTGTCATTGCTTCTTGCAATGACCCAACACCTTAGTCTTTACAGGTGAAAAAGGCGAGTGTTTACATTTGCAATACGTATAAATTTTTTAATTATTTGCGCTCACGGTCAATTTAACCATAAATTTTGCAAATATAGCTCTCTGTGACAATAAATGTGACAGCTCTCAAAAGTCGCCACGGTCTTTAAAGTAGAAGGTATTCTCTCTGGGTTAGGATTCCGATGATTCATCAGGATCGGATCTCTCTTTCTACCATATGAGATAGTCAGCGAGGTCCGATCGAATTTAAAATGATCATTTCGAAGCCTCTCTGTCTATCGTATGAGATAGGCAGAGAAGGTTTTGCTTTTTTCGAATCGCTCAGTATGACTTGTCGTTCAAAAGCAACGGACGCTCTCTGTCTACTTCATACGATAAAAAGGAATGTTTCCAAAGGATCGTTTCGAATTCGATCGCACCTCGTTGCGTATCTCATATGGCAGAAGGAGAGGTCCGTGGCGTCTAGGGCCCGAGCACAATGGAGACCCGAACAGAGTTATCTTCGGGTTCAGGTTCCGGGCTCGGGTATCCATTGTGCTCGGGCCCTTACGAAAATTCGCTCTGAGCTCGCTCTGACCTCGAAGGGGAGCTCAACCTTTTTATGGTGCTTTTACACCTCTGCCTGCCCTCCTGGGGCAGGCAGAAAAGTTGTAAGAGTAAAAGAGATAGAGAGTGCAAAATTGGACAAAAAATATACTCTACCTCTCTTACTCTCACAACTTTTCTGCCTGCCCCAGGCAGGCAGGCAGAGGTATGAAAGCACCATTATAGTATATAATCTGACGGCCCTGCAGTCTCATAAATTTCATTGGTTGAGCTTCCCTTCGAGCTCAGAGCGAATTGTCTTAAACGCCACCGATCGTATTGAGGCATCGGCAGTGGGACTCCGATGCTGTTTCCAAGTCGAAACTCGAACGAACCTCTCTTTCTATCTCTACACATTAGAAGAAGAGGTCCATTCGATTTTCGACACGGCATTTGAGTCCCACTGCAGATCGCACCCCTGATATGACAATGTAAAGTTTCCGTCGAAAAATTTTCAAACGAAGATGAACAAAATCAATATGACATCACCTTGTCAGGAAAGTTATTCTTAGAGGTATCTCTGGTTTTGTCCACTATGGTAAAAGAGGAACTATTGTGCTCCCTAATAGCATGGAACGTGTAAAATGTCCGCCGTTTGGAAACATTCCAGGAACGATCCAAATATAAATTACCGTTATTGTTGTTATTATCAATAAATATCGTGTAAACCTTAAGTGATAGGTCAAAATCGATGTCAGTTTATGATAAGGATATCATATTATAGTGCACACTGTAAAAAATTTGGTGTGAATTTACATCCTGCGACGATGGAAATAATTCGATCGGTGTGGCACATAGTAAATAAGCAGAATTCTGTAAAAATACACATTTTTCTTCTTAACCTGCGTCCGCCGTAAAGAAATACATGCAGGACGTAAACTTTCCGTCGTCGACCGTGAAATTACGTACGGGTCGTAAATCATCACAAAAATTATCAGATGAGCCACTGTCCGAAATCTCGTTGAATTTGGTGTTCAGATTTTATAATCGAAAAGATATTTCGAGGTTTAGTTCGCCAAAAACTTTTCGGTTATTCAAATTTCCATATTTTTTTCATCTCTGACTTATTCATAATGATTCCTGCTTGACAAATTTCTCTGACTTTAATCTGATTTACAGGTTTTCTCTAACCTGTGGTCAGCTTGCTACTATTCAGAACGTTTCACAGAGGTGAAAATATTTTAGAGCTATTTTCTGTATTTAAGGGAGAAAACGGAATGTAACCACTTGACAGTCTCAAAATTTATCAATCAAAGCGAAATAAAGTGCAAAACAACGTAAACAAGAATGCAAACGAACGAAATGCGCACCCATTGGTAAGAGGCCGTTCGGGCGTCTCCGCGGAACTCATCGTTTGGCACGAATTATACTCGCTAGTCCCGAATGGTCCAAATTTACATCCTGCACATAATTCTGCGGCGTTCGTCCATGCGGACTTACTCCCTCTCCATAGAAAAGCACTCATCGTCAAAATTTACATATACTTTCGTAGACTTAAAGTCCCAAGTAAATTTATCACCTTACGTAAACTTACTATGTCCCACGCCGATCAAATAATTTTCATCATCGGACGTAGTAATTTTACAGTCGACTGCAAATAGAACAACCTTCGTTCTATTTTCACATTGTTACCTGAAGTAAAATCACACTAGATTGCAAATAAGTACTGTAGTATCGTAAATTAATCAGGTTATAGCCTGTAATTTAAAAATACATTGCACGTATAATTACTAGCTGATTGTAAATATCACCAAAGCTTTTTTTACAGTGTAGTATATGCGGTACTCAAAACTCAAAAATGACATTCATTTTTACCTATCTCTTACGGTTTACGAGATAATTGTTGTTAAAAATAACAATAACGGAAGGTTCCCCTTAGGTCCCAGTGGAACGTTCCCAAGAGCGGACATTTTACACGTTCCGGGAACGTCCCTGCGGTGGGACTCCGATGCTGTTTCGAAGTCGAAAATCGAACGAACCTCTCTTTCTATATCTCCACACGTTGGAAAAAGAGGTCTTTTCGACTTTCGACACAGTATCGGAATCCCACTGCTGGAAATTTCTGCTAAAACGTTCCGAAGTTTCCCGCGGAACGTTCCAGGAGCGTTCCTTGCTATTAGGGCTGTCCAAAAGTATAACCTAGCGCAATGGTCGACAGTAGACAAGTCTGGACTTCTCGATCATCAACTATCGCCTCTCTCTTTCCGAACCATGAGATAGAAAGAGGGAATTGCAGTTGATCGTATAAAAATGATCGAACATCTCTCTCTAATTTCATTTGATAGAAAAGGAGATTCTATCGAGCAGATAGAGCCATCGGATTCCCACCCTAATGTTTGGATCATATTGTAGTCCACTATTTTACTGAGAGGTATAGCTATAGGTATAGGTATAGGTATAGTATATAGGTATATATATATAGGTATATATATAGGTATATATATATATATATATATATATATATATATATATATATATATAT
>CAKNYM010038799.1:0-21891 GCA_932195095.1 Andricus curvator | reverse complement strand
TCCTCCATGAAACTGCAATGGCGGTTACGAGTTTTCATCTATAGGATATGAGACAAAAATCTTATGTCAAATTAAAATATTAAGGTACTTAAGCAAGAGCTCAAAAAGCAGGCGTGTAGATAATGTCCACCGATAGTGTAGCTATGTGGGAAATAAAATAAGTATAATCTGTATGCTGTGACTTTGGTGCGTCCAAGAGTAAAAATATATTTTTCATGATCATCAAATTATTATGTTTTAAGTGACTTCTCCATCGTTTTTTGTAAATAAAATTAGTATTTTCTTTCAATTTACAATAATACAATATAACCCTTTGCAGAAGTTCACGCTCTTTTTCATCGGGTGTGTCATTATGTTTAACCCTTCTACTTGTTAGGTTACGGTTGTGTGTACTTGACAATATTTAAATATGTTCAGAAAACACGTTCCTGAATTAATTTCTGTTCAGTTACGGAATGTTATTCAAATACAATGTTTCCTCAATAATTAGAATACAAAACAACGTTACTGATACTTGTTTAATAATAATAATTTTATTAGAAATTATAAATTGTCAGTAATAATTGTTTTCCATAATAAACCAGTGGAAATATCTAATCAATTAACAAAAATTCCGTAGGTCTGCAAAAAAATTGTATATTTGTTTTTTCATTTGTTGAACATAACATAAAATTTTGCAAAACTTGATCGGGTCGGCAATTTGTTCAAAAAAATTAATTTGCAAAATTTTCCCCCCATTGCTCCACGAAAATTCAAAACATTATTAATTGTAAACAAATTATTTTTTTAATCACTCCCCAGAGAAAATACCGAAGGTTTTGCAAAATGTGGTTTCTGCTCTTCTCCATTGAGAAGAGACTATTGTATGATTTGCAAAACTAAAAACATAACGCAAATTATCGTTTTTTAAATTATTGTTAGAAATGTCGAGATCTGGAAATTATAAAATTTTCAGAACATTGCGTAGCCGGCAATAATATTAAAATTGCAATTAAACAAATTAGTTACTTTTGTAAACTAGCCAAAAATTACAAACATTTTGCAAATCGTACTGAGTGATAAATAAGTTATTACCAACGTCATATTACATTTGCAAACTGTTTACAAGTTGGCAACATTATTAATTATAAGCAAATTATCATTTTGTTTATCACTCCCCAGCGAAAATACCGAAGGTTTCGCAAAATGTTGTTTCTGCTTCTTTCCATTGAGAAGAGACTATTATATGATTTGCAAAACTGTATGCATAACGCAAATTATCATTTTTTAAATTAATGTTGCATTTTTGCAATTCGACTCATAATATTGCTGCAACATTAAAATTGCAATTAAACAAATTAGGTACTTTGTTAAACTAGCCAAAAAATAGAAAAATTTCAGGTCCCGGAAGCTGGAATTAAAACACTGACATATCGATATGGGCACTGTGCCATAATTTAGTGTTAATTTATGCTGCAGAACAGAAATTTTGTGCCCAGCAATTTTGGTCAAAAACATGTAGTAATGCTAGCTTTAGCTGAAGCCACAACTCCAGTATGCGACACTCGTAAACTATTAGTGATGTCAAATTCTCCTTTGCGTAGGAATTTAGTGCTAATTAATTACTCTGGATTTGTGCTATGAACAAAATCCGGGCACTTTTTTGCCAAAAACGTGTAGTAATGCTGGCTTCAGGTGACTCCAGTATGTGAAACTCGGCAACTATTAGTGGTATCAAATTTTACTTTGCACAGGAATGTAGTGCTTACATAGTGTTAATATATGCCTAGAGGTCCTTATTTTATGCGAGGCCCATAATCGCATAATGTCTCAGAATTGAATATTACTCGAAATCTTTGCGAATTATGAAGTTTCTAAGTTAAAGAAACAAAATTCGTCAGCGCATAAAAACGCATAATTTTTTCTCGTTGCATAATTTTTTTATTTTGGTATAATCTTGAAATTTTCGCAAAATCTTGCAAAAATTCGCATAATTTTGCAAAATTTCGATTTCTGCATGGAAATTTTTGTTTAATTGCAAAAAATTCAACAATCCTAAAAGTGTGTGGGTGATCCTAAGACCAATCTATTCAGATTATTAAATTTTCCAATTAGGAAAAAAAAACAATCTAAAATATTAAATACATTTCTAAAAAATTCTTGTTAAAATTCAATGCATACTTTTTACACAAAATTTTTCAAATGAAAGAAAAGATTTCTTACTAAAATTGAGGAAAAACTATGTAAACTCAATTTAAAGAAATCTTAAAATTATTCATAAGCAAACCCTGCAGATTGGAAAGAATCATATGTTTAGTGTCTCTATTTAAAAATTTTTAATTAGGATTGAGAAGAATTTCATTTTCTCATAAATAATTTTTGCTAACTAAGCAGGAAAAATATACATGATTAAAAAATAAAATTCAAAACAACCTCACTTTTCGGCTCATTAGAGACAAGAATAACATAATGAAAAAAGAAGGAGAAAAAGGGAAAAAGTCAACCAAAAACCAACCTCTCACTTTTTCCTTTCTCCGTCCTTTTTATACTACGAGGGGACCAACATGTTTCGAGGTCAATTAAAACCTCCTCATCAGGGATTATTTATAGGGAATAACTAAAGGTATGAAAAAATTAATATAACCTGTAAAGAAAATATTCATTAAAAATTGATTAAGTTTAATATAATCAAAATGATTCATTGAGAAATTGATTGTTTAATAGAAAAGAAAATTAATCTGTTATCAAGTCAAAGAAATTACTTTAACTAATTAATTACTCTATCCCATACTTTGTTATATCTTGAGAGGTCCTTTTTTAAGTTGATAGCCTTGTTACCTTCTCTGTTTATAAATAACATCTCTATGAATTATCTCTTCTTCTGATTTCTTTCATGATAAAGAAATTTAATATCATTCAAAATAAAATCATGACCATGTGTAACCTTATGTTTTGAAAAGACTATTTCTCAACAATTTTTTTTATCTTAACATTCAAAGAATGTATCTGTGAATTGCATTCCTTGATAGTCAAATTTACGAGAGATTTAAAAAAAACTTTCAGTATGTATATCAAACATTTCTTTGTTTCTTTTGTTTTTGAAATCAAAGCTATACACTGTAAGAAATAAAAAAATTGTACCACTTAGAATGGTAAAATTACCAACAAAAAATTGGTGCAATTTTACTACTCTGATTATGGGATGAATACCACTTGCATGTTAGAAGTTCCAACCAATCCTGTAACTTTACCACTTTTAGACTGACACTATAGCAAGGCGTTGTAGAAGTACAGTTTCTGCTTGTGAACCTCTGAATTTCAATGTAGGTAATAAATGGACCTACTTTCAGAGTGTTGATTTTTTTGACGCTGGTAAAAGTACGGAAACTGTTGAAAATTCCTTTTTCCAACGTAATCTCACCTCTTGAAATTTTATAATTGATAACGAGGCGTACTTGCACAGCTCTTAACGTAGTATAAGTACAAATAATTGTAAAGTTTCAAAGTTGCGGAGAATAATGAAAAAAATGGTAAAATTAAAAGAGTAAAAGAGTATTTCAGAACGGTATAAATTATGGAAAATTTTATTTAGAAAATTGATAAAAAATATAGTATAAATATACAATAAAAGGATATATTAAGTTCAATAAATAATAATCTTTTTAAGAGGGGAATTTTTCCCTTTCTTTTAATATGAAATATATTTTTACAACTTTTTAAACTACAATTTATTATAACTTTGAGTGAAACATCCATCTGTTTTTAATTCCATATATCATATTTTGAATATCTTTACATATAAAAAAAAGAACTCGGAGCAACTCAGAGACTCAGAGTCGAATTCAAGTATATATATAGTCAGCACTATGTCTGCTGTAGGATATAGCTATATATATATATTCAGCACGAGAGTAGAGATATAGAGTATAGACTATAGTAAGAACATTGTAATCCGTAGCGTACACTGTCTAGCTAGCCATAGACGCATAGACTATAGAGCACAAAAGCACGTGGAGGCTGGAGGACATAGCTATAGATATACTGAAAACATTGTAAGCCGTATAGTATATCTATATATACTCGTGACGTATGCGTATACACCGGCGTCGCAGAATTCAGGGACGTCGCCATAGGCCCTATAAAAACCCAATCGACCAGCATGGGTCAGTCTTAAGTCATAAGCAAAGTGATAAGTTAGAAGTTATAGTTCACCTCTTCTCTATTTTTCTACGGTTTTCTCCGATTCGACTGTCCAGTGTCTAGTGTGTCAAACCGGTATCTCTCGCGTGTTAGTGTGTGTGCCCTTGTGACTGTGTTGTGCACCGGGAAACCCGCATCTGGGTATTCCCATCTTTGGAATACTTTGAACCAATTCCAACCTGAATTGGACCCACTATTATCAACCATTGGAAGACTTTGAATACCAATTAAGGATCTGCTAAAATCTTGGATATCCGATTCATAATAAGGTGCACAAGCCCTTCTTCCACACCACTACACAGACCATCTAGATAACATTTGATTCTTCAATCGAATCAATAACCGGTAAAACCTCATACCAATAATTCTAGAAAACGATCCACCTAGAAACACTACCCGAATCGGGTAGTGTCACGCCTACCCTGAAAGGGAAATGGCTTAATGGTATACAATTCATCTAACTCCTTTGGGCTATAATATATGAGTATCCTTTATTTTAAAGGTCCTGGCCAAGGATTAGAGACAAGTCTACAAGTCTTCCTTCAGCTTCTTGTGCTAAACTCTTTTAATCAATAAATTTTAATTGTAATTATTCATGATAAATCGTTGAACTTATCTATAATTTATTTATTGGCTACTCTTTCCTCTTCCCTGTGCGAGATCTTCGATCTCAACTAAAACGAGGAACCTAATTAAAAAGGAAAGTATTTTGCGTTTTCCATGACGTAACATACAACCTTTTTTATGGTGCATCGGCCGGGAAACCAAACAAAAGAGAGCCAATATATAATTTGTTTTAAATAAATTTATTTTATACACATTTTTAAGCACAAAGAACTTGAACGAAGACAGGTAAATTACAACATTTACATTTTATATATTATTACTGAGAAATATGTACGAATATAAGTATAATCAATGCCGAATAAAAAACCTGTAGGTTTAGGGAATATTCAAAAAACAATCACTAGGAATCTTGCAAAGAAAAACCCTCAATTAGCTAAGCAAGTAGAATTAAACAAGAACGGGCTTGAGGGTGATAGGAAAAATAAAATTAATATTGATAAAGAATTAGAAAAACTAGATTTGGAATTTGGTAGTGATAATTCAGAAAACAATAATTTTGACTGTTCTGCATTTATTGATCCCGGAAATAGTACCTTAATTAACACAAATTCAAGTTTGATCAGTGGTTCTATAGATCAGAATAAAACTCTAACTATCGATGACGTGATTGATTATCAGGCCAATCTAAAATCATTATTAAGTTCAACGCTCTCGCAACAAATTAGTAAGGAAGTAACAAAAGAAAACTCATTTCACAATTTGAATCGCGAATCAAGAATAAGTGAGCACGATAGTGACGACGTATCAAGTGACGAAGACTCGACAAAACAGGAAAAAATGACACTGCCAGCCAATCAACAAGTTTCCCTCCGCGACGCGCTCGAAATAATCCCTATTTTTGACGGTAGTAACATCCCTTTAGCCCACTTTATAGAGGGATGTACAGAAGCAAAAGCCATAATTCCTACACAGGCACATGAGAATCTTGCTAGATTAGTCAGATGTAAATTGACCGGAGAAGCGCGAAAATGCATATTCGGAAACACGTTTCGAACGCTAGATGAATTAATAGAAAAACTAAAAAAGGTTTATGCCCCCGCGAAAAGCGTATACCAGTTGCAAGGAGAACTAGGCAATATATTTATGTGGGATAAAGAAAATGTAATATCATACGCTGCGCGAATAAAAGAATGAGCAGATAGGATCGAAGACGCTCATAAATTAGGCAATGATGGTGCCACAGATGACACATTTAAAGCAAATTTAGAAAGTGATGTAATTAAATGTTTTAAAAGGGGATCACGTTCAGAATTAGAGATAAGATTGAAAGATAACGCGGATGAAACTTTTAAAACTCTTATTAATGAGGCTCTAGAAATTGAAAGAAAATTGAATGCATGTTCAGAACTACGAAAAATTAAGCCAATTAAATCCTCAGAAGAAGAATCAGAATCGCGAATTATTAAAAAAAATAATAAATTCAATGTTGCTCAGGACACTAAAATAGCGTGTTTAATTTGCGGAAGACCAGGACGTGCGACCGAAAAGTGTTACCACCTCGAAAACTTTCAACACAAATTTTTTTCTGAAAATCCTGTTGTTTCAAATTCAATCCAAAACCAATTTTTACCAAATAAACCTCAAGGAAATTTTAATAATCACAATAAATGGAATTCTGCACAAAATCCAAATTTTGGACCACGACAGAATCAAAATTTTAGATCTGGACAAAATTCAAATTTTAGACCTGAACTGAGCCAAAACTTTGTACCAAGACAAAATCAAAATTTTGGATACTCACAAAATCAAAACTTCAATAACCGATAAAATCAAAATTTTGGATATAGACAAAATCAAAATTTTAGTAACCGACAAAATCAAAATTTTGGAAACCAACAAAATCAAAATTTCGGATATGGACAAAATCAAAATTTTAGAACCAGACAGAATCAAAATTTTGAGCCTGGACAAAACCAAAAGGGAAACAATCCTGAAAATTAGAATAATCAGCAGACCCGCCCGTACCCCACCCAAGGATCCAAAATTATTTGCAATTTTTGTAATTATCCTGGTCACATCGCTAAGGATTGTTATAAAAAGAGTAGATATTTACAAAATCGAAACGGACAACAAAGCCCTCAAAATTATACGCAGAACCAGGAAAACTCCAACGCTATTCCCCCAATGGGTTCTGGGAGGAAGGCGCCAACCCATTAACTAAAGCACCTATAGAAATTACAATTGAAGAAAATGATATCAAAATTCATATCAGTAGGAATAATATAATTCCTTCGATCATGGTATCTGCCGTTGGTCTAAAAAGCCCGGCACGTATGAAGATCGACACTGGTGCTGGTCGAAATTTAATTAAAAGAAGTGCGATTGACCCCGAAATAAAAATAAATAAAAATGAAGTGTTGAGACTAACAGGCATTAATGATCTACCTGTCTATACTCTAGGTCAAATTAAGGTTGTAATACTTGGATTTTTAACTACACTAAATATAATCCCTGATGATGTACTAGTAGATGAAGATGGAGTCTTGGGCTCTGAATTTTTTCTCAATAATAAAGTAAATATAAATTACACATATAAATGTATTGAAATTAACAATGAAACATATCCTTTTGAACAAACTGGCGTTATCATAATCCCGGCACGAACAATTTTTGATTATTATGTAAAAATAGAAAATACGGAAAAAAGTGAAGGTTATATACCCCAATTATCAATTGGAGAAGGAATTTTTGTGGGTCAAGCCATTGTAAAAAATTGTGGAGGCAAATCAAATATGCAAACATGAATGAACAACCTGTAAAAATATCAATTCCTATATCCGATATATATGCGATGAAAAGTCTAACCATTTCTGCAAATTTTACAAGATCACAGGCGAAGAAAGAGTAGAAATCATTAAAAAATTACTACGGTTAGATCATTTAAATATGGAAGAATATGAACATGTTGAAAAATTAATTACTAAAAATGCAGATTGCTTCCACATTCCGGGAGAATACTTAGAACCTACAAACATTCTTCAACACTCAATACCGACAACAGATGATTGTCCTATTTTTTTGCGACAATATCGATTTCCTCCAGTTCATAAGGAAGAAATCATCCGCCAAGTAGATGAATTATTAAAACAATGTAGTAAAACCTTCCCAATCACTTTACAATACACCAGTTTGGATTGTTCCAAAAAAACAAGACTCACAAGGAAAAAAGAAATGGCGAATGGTACTTGATTTTAGAAAATTGAATGAAAAGACAATTGGTGATTCATATCCTCTACCAAACATTCACGGCATTTTAGACCAGTTAGGGTCTGCTCGCTATTTCTCTGTTTTTGATTTAGCAACGGGTTTCCATCATATAAAAATGGATCCCAAAGATGCACATAAAACTGCGTTTTGAACCCCTTATGGACATTATGAGTTTGACAGAATGCCTTTTGGTTTAAAAAACGCACCAGCAACCTTTCAAAGACTAATGGATTTAGTTCTAACGGGACTTCAGGGAACGGAACTCTTTGTTTATCTAGATGACATTGTGATTTACGCAAATACTTTAGAAGAACACGAATGAAAATTTAATGAACTAATGAGCCGATTACGAAATGCAAATCTTCATTTACAACCCGACAAGTGCGAATTTCTACGACACGAAGTAGGATATTTGGGACATATAATAGATAAGGACGGAGTTCGACCTGATCCGAAGAAAATCATGGCAGTAAAAGACTTCCCAACTCCTGAAAATCAAAAGCATATCAAACAATTTTTAGGTTTAGCAGGATATTACCGTAGATTTATAGAAAATTTTGCTAAGATAGCAGCCCCAATAAATCAGCTCCTTAAAAAAGATATATCATTTAATTGGACGGAAAAGCAGCAACAAGCTTTCAATATTTTAAAAGATAAATTGTGCCAAGAACCACTTTTGATTCGACCTGATTTTTCAAAACCTATCATTGTAACTACAGATGCATCAGGTTATGCCATAGGCGGAATACTTTCGCAAGGTAAAATAGGTAAAGACCAACCAATTGAGTATGTTTCAAGATCATTAACCGATACTGAACGTAAATACGATACGTATGAAAAAGAAGCTTTAGCGATAGTCTACTCTGTAATATATTTTCGCCCTTATTTGTACGGAAGAAAATTCACCCTCGTTACAGACCATAAGCCCCTTGTTTTGTTCAAAAAATCTAAAGATCCGTGTTCTCGAGTTTCAAGATGGCGATCAAAACTCGCCGAATATGATTATGACGTCGTCTATAAAGCAGGAAAATCAAATGTTAATGCAGATGCGCTTTCGAGGAACCTCGTTCTAGAAAACGATGAAACCGTAGGAATTAATATAATTTCTGAGAATGACTCAACATTTGAGGAACAAAATCCTCTCAATTCTATGGAATTCTTGAACTTTGAGAATCATAAAAATTCAGATTCCGAAGAAAATATCAACATAAATAGCGAATCTTTGAAGGAAAAAATTCCTGAAATGCTTCATAATTTAATAAGTGAAGAATCACTGAATGAAACACAAAATGAACTTTTTGATAGTCCAATACAGAAGCAAAAATACCAAGAGCAAGCACAAATTAATGAACAATACTTACCTCCTTCGCCTGCTGTTAAAAAAGCACGAGGTAGGCCCAAAAAAGCTGTGCTCACAAATGCAAGCAACCCGCAAGCCTTGAAAAAGAGAGGCAGACCGAGAAAAGAGGCAACCACTGGTGAGTCTCTGGATTTAAAACAGCAAACGCACATAAACTTTGAACATGAAGATGAATCTGATTCAGATACAGAATATTTTGATAATTCAAGAAAACAAGTTAAAAAGAAGAAGAAATATTACCAAAAATCCAAGAGAAAGCCTGTTGCACAACAAGAAGAGAAGGAAAATGAAGAAGAAGATAATCTCTCAACTTCGGAAGATGAAGTCCTAAATGACGAAAATTTTCAAAATTTTTCAGATGAAGAAAACTTTGTTGATGAAGAAAATATGCAAGAACTTTCGGAACCAGAAGATTTTATAAAAATTCCAAAGGGAAGAAATGTGAAAAATCCCGAAATTTTTCAAGAAGCAAATGAAGATAAATTATAAGAAAGTAAACCCCCTCCAGATCCCCCTCCTTTGAATACCCAAGCACATACACAACAAAATGTTGTTGAGTGTCGTGATCAATTAACGATGCGTAAAGATAATTACGCTTATTTTATTGCTACTGACGGTTCCCCACGTGATGATGGATCAAGAGCTTTGTCTAAACGTGGTATTTTACCTAAGTTCAGCCAACTTGAGAAAGGACTTGCTAAAGAAATAAAGAAAGGACAGCAGTATCATTTAGCCCTTCCCATTGAAGCTGATTCTAAAGAAAATTTGTCAGACACTTTAAGCAGTATTAAACTTTCAATACTATCTTTGCATTCAATATCAGTGAGACTAAATTTACGATCTATTAGTATCGCAAAAACTTCATAAGTTAATCACAGAGGTTGGAAAGAAATACGTGAAATTCTAATTTCAACTTTTTCGGATTCTTCTACCAAAATTATCATATGTACGGGAATAGTTCAATATTTAACGAAAGAACAGCGAACTTAATTACTTGAAGAGGCACATTCTTCAGCTTTAGGAGGTCATAAAGGTGTTACAAAAACTTATCATCGAATTCGTCAGAATTATTATTGGGAGAATATGAAAATTGATATTCAGAAATATATTCAGCAGTGCTTGCAATGTCAAATAAAAAAATTAGTTCGCGTAAAAACTAAAAATCCCATGATAATAACGGACACGCCTGGAACTACATTCAAAAAAATTTCAATGGACATAGTTGGCCCACTTCCACAAACAACATTAGGCAATGTGAATATCTTAACTATTCTCGATCATTTTACAAAATATGCTTTAGCTCTAGCGATTCCAGATGCGAAAGCTTCAACAGTAGCCGATATTTTTGTTAAAAAATTTATATGCATTTACGGTTCCCCAAAAGCAGTTTCGACTGACCAAGGTTCAAATTTTTTAAGCAATTTAATGAGAAGAATGGCAAAACGTTTTCGAATTAAGCAATTTAAAACAACAGCATTCCATCCACAATCAAATGGGTCTCTTGAAAGATCACATCACGTGTTAGCTGAATACCTCAAACAATTTGTTTCAAAAAATTCCGAATTGGACGATTGGCTTGAATTAGCCATGTTTTCTTATAATACAAGTGTCCACGAAGGTACAAAATGTACGCCCTATGAATTAGTTTTCGGTAAATTAGCTCGTCAACCATCAAATGAACCACTATCAAAGCAAGAAAAATTGCAAACGTATGACGATTACCTAACGAATTTCATAACAAAATTATATGAAATGAGAACTCAAGCGAGACAAAATTTAATTGCGGCTAAAGAAAAGTCAAAAATATATCATGATCGAAAAGTTAATCCATTAGAAATCAAAACTAGAGACAACGTCTTTTTATTAATTGGAAAAGAACCTAAGAAAAAATTTGATGATCAATATAAAGGGCCTTATGAAGTCCTAGAAATATTAGGAAAAGGAAATGTCAAAATTGACATAAAAGGCAAACCTGCAGTAGTACACGTCAATAGACTTAACCGTTCACACATAAAATGTCAAACCGTTAATAATTAAACGACAAGCCCTTATCATTTTAATTTCAGATGGATCCCATCCACTGTCAGCGTATAAACTCTCTTATCGTCGTTTTTATGCATCAAATTGATCTGCTCATGTTATGGCCATATTTATTTCATACTGAAATTTTCGAAAGAAATGACAGTGATATTCCTAAATGGGCACAAAACCTTAGAAGCATAGAAACAACTAGGGATATAATCCTCAAAATTAAAACCATCTTATACACTAACTTTTGTTTTCTTTTTACAGGCTTTCGAGAAGCACAATGAACTAAAAAATCCAAATTTCACCGGGTATCTTTTTGATATTATTCCTAGTAACCCCATCTGATGCGACAACCTCGTACATCGATTCTCTTTTCTCGCACTCATTAGGCGTTTATCTTGAGCCTATTATTGATATTCAAATCCTTTCAGATGAATATCATTTTTCGTTTTATTCAGACACGTTTGTCTTATATAATTCCAAGCATCAGATAATAGAGAATTATAACAAATTCATCACAGGATGTAAGAAGAGATCTGACATTTTCAATGGAAGTAGTCACAACATTGATACCAAATCAATAACTTATTTTCTTGAAGAAATTTAGCTAATTTCTATTCAAACATATAATATTTACAGTTTCCAAACACATTTGATAAATTATAAGAAAATCAAGAAGCTTCTCTTGATTTACTCGAAGATAATTTATTTCTCATCCCTAATTTGATCTTTCCAAAAAATTCTAAATCTTTCTAAAATCATCTCAAGGGTCAAAGACTTTAACAAATGACTATTGACTCCTATACTCCTCTTTTACGACACCTTTTAGAAGCCCTCACGCATACAGTTACAAATTCATGGCACCCTCTAGTCTTTCCCGATTCTTTCCTTAATTTTAAACTAAACCTCTCTACTTCTTTTTTCTTTAACATTCTTCCAATTTCAAAAATTAAACATTTTACAGTGAAAAACTGTTTAATTTTCATGTTAAGTATTACTGAACCTGGTCTATCTTAAATGTTTAAGCACCCAGACTCAGTTTTATAACCCTCCCTGCAGAAAATCCATCCTAGACCACACCACGTATTCGTTTTTTTTTTCTTGTAGCCCTCAATAGGCAATTTTGTTTACCTACCTATACAAACTTCTAACCATATTTTTTTTCTCATCTCTCTTTATACTATTAGAAGAATGGTTCTTGCAAAATAATCACTTTTTGTCAATTAAAAAATTATTTTTCTAATAAAAAGCTATATAATTCTTCTTCTCCTTCTTCATAAGTAGTTATTTACAATATAGTATGTAAATGCAATTTTACAATTTTAATATTTAACCTCGCAAATACATATGCATCTCTTTTATGATGTTTACGTAAAATTGGATGATCCTTTTTAAATTTTGTTGAATACCAATTCCGAAAGAGGATTCGGATGCTAAAACTGAAATTCTTGAAAATAATGATTGAATATATATAGATGTTCTCATATTTTTTTATTTTTGCCATTATCGTTACCAATTAAAGTGCAATTGTATTAAAAAGTACACTCCGCGAAATTTCATTACGTAAGTACCATGATTATAATCACAGTAAAAATGAGCTTTTCACCTTGTTTTCTTTCTTCAAGTACATTTCAGTACAGTTGCACGATTTGTCATATTTTTGTAAATTTACAGGCTATGTATCTCTTCATCTCTTAAATTTTGTAGCGAAAATATTTGTACGCGTTTTAATTTCTTTTATTGATAAACAGTAATAAATTAGATTATTTAAATTAGCAAAATATGTCCGATATGTTTGCAAAAAGATGCCAATTAGTAATAACGAAAAATTCAAAAATTCGAATTTGGCGCCAACATTTTGTTAGTTATGGCCCAAAGTAACACTATCATCGAAATTGTAATTTCTTAAATACAATTGTGAATACAAACACAATTTCATTGTGACAACGCTGCATATGTAATTAAATCTTGCTTTAAAATCTACTACGTAATATGAAAAAAAAAATTTTTTTGCTGAAATAAACACCATATATTATATAATGTCATATAGTTTAACTGAATTCCCAATGCCATGTTATCTACAAATCAAAATATTGCTGTTTCTCTTTTACAGATAACATGGCAATGGAAAGAAACCTCTCAAAATTCTCAGCAGTACAAACCCTTAACGAAAAGTGTCGAATACGATTTTACGTAACCTATTTTTATTGCAAAGACACTAGGTCATAACGCCGAATTGCCACCATTTGAGGATAAATGCATAATGCATAAAAGTAATGTAAAATATTTATATGAAGGTGAGCCTGCATCTACAAAAAAGGCTGCTAGACAAAATGCTGCTCGCCATATGTTAGAAGCGTTATCAGAAAAATTTATGTTTTGCGAAGAAAATTATACTAATTTAAGAATCAATATTCACGAGAATGTGAATGTGCACATAATTTCAGATGCACAAGTTAGTACAAATAAAATAAAACTTTATAAATGGTTAAACGCATGCGAAAGATGCTATGAGAGAGGACATGTAGCTCCACATTGTTTTCGTCCACGCAGAAACTATACATAAGTACAATATGTAATCAATGATCTCAAAACATATTTCATATTACATATATATATATATATATATTTTGTATACTTTTATATGTTCTTTTGACGAATATAAACTGACATATAAGAAATAATTGCGTCTATTTCTTTAATCTAGTATTTATGACGACCCTTCTACCATACGTTCGAACGCGGACGTTCGCTCCATGTGGGACTCTGAAGCTCCACCTAAATGCTTCACCCCGCGTTCGACTTAGGGGGGAGGTTTCACGTCCCGTGACGTATATATATATATATATATATTTATTTATATATTTATCTATTTGCATGCTTACACTAATAAATACTTAATAAATATAGAGCGAATATTGTGCACTGTGGAGTGTAGCTATATATATATATATAAAGTCAGCACTATGTCTGCTGTAGGATATAGCTATATATATATATTCAGCACGAGAGTAGAGATATAGAGTATAGACTATAGTAAGAACATTGTAATCCGTAGCGTACACTGTCTAGCTAGCCATAGACAGGCTCGGTCAACTCTGTACAGTAAAATGGCGAATTCTTAGGACTATGGCGCGGGGACAGAGAGGCATTGAGGGGTACGATATTATTTCTCTGGCCCATCGCAGATGGCGCTAACTTTCAACGCCAACGGGTGGGGCGATGTAAAATGCGCGTGCGCGGCAAATTGTTTGTTGTGGCTGTGATTTTGTTGGTTATGTAGTTCTGTACTGCAGTTCTTCAAATAAAGGCAAAATTAAGTTTATGAGAAACGTGAAATGGGAAATAGAATGATAATTATCTTTAATTTCCTATTTTTCGTTTCTTATTTGCTTCATTTTGTCTTCATTATTCCTTTTTTGTTGAATTATTCTAGTATTCAACACATGTAAGGAAGGGGCATATACATATATAAAGCCCTACACATGCACGCGTCTGTAGTTCTCTGGCTCATCACAGATGGCGCGGAATATCGCCATTTATTTCCCACAGAGTTGACCGAGCCTGGCCATAGACGCATAGACTATAGAGCACAAAAGCACGTGGAGGCTGGAGGACATAGCTATAGATATACTGAAAACATTCTAAGCCGTATAGTATATCTATATATACACGTGACGTATGCGTATATACCGGCGTCGCAGAATACAGGGACGTCGCCATAGGCCCTATAAAAACCCAATCGTCCAGCATGGGTCAGTCTTAAGTCATAAGCAAAGTGATAAGTTAGAAGTTATAGTTCACCTCTTCTCTATTTTTCTACGGTTTTCTCCGATTCGACTGTCCAGTGTCTAGTGTGTCAAACCGGTATCACTCGCGTGTTAGTGTGTGTGTGTGCCCTTGTGACAGTGTTGTGCACCGGGAAACCCGCATCTGGGAATTCCCATCTTTGGAATACTTTGAACCAATTCCAACCTGAATTGGACCCACTATTATCAACTATTGGAACACTTTGAATACCAATTAAGGATCTACTAAAATCTTGGATATGCAATTCATAATAAAGTGCACAAACCCTTCTTCCACACCACTACACAGACCATCTAGATAACATTTGATTCTTCAATCGAATCAATAACCGGTAAGTCCTCATACCAATGTTACGAGATGTAACGCCCTATTTTATTATTATTATTATTATATATATATATATATATATATATATATATATATATATTACGACTTGGGGGAAGCTCGCCAAAAACTCATTTTAACATATATTTGTTGTACCACTTCCGGTGGAGATCAGCTACCAAGAGAAAGAATGCTTTAACTCTTCAACTGTACCACTTCCGGTGGAGTTCAGCTACCAAAGGATACAGACAGCCAATAAATCTGATATGAAGTGTCCCTGTTAAGCAAACACACTTACCGGCGAGGTCAACTAACCAAGCGGAATTTCCAAATACGAAGCATAAACGTTGGAGGAAATAGCAACCCATAAAACATAGACGAATCCTCTAACCAATCACCAGGTCCACTTCCTGTCGTTGGGTCACCTAGATGAAGAACAAGATACGAGACCACTGGTGGAGGAAGGTTCATATATAAAACCCCAATAAACCCCAGCGGGCAGTTGCGTTTTTTACCTCAGACTTAGTGCAGTCATAGTTCAGTTGCGAGTATCTCTTTAGATAATTTTTACCCCGGTCTTCTATCCGACGGTCACATTCTACGCTTGTAGTAAAACATCCTTTCCGTAAATTCCAACGATTGGAAACAAAGGCTGTATTGTGTTATTTTCGAAGGATTATAACTTAAAAATATCGAACAGTGTGTGACAAGTTTATTACCTTGGTATTACTGTGTTTGTACGGAACTAATTCCTGAGAGGATTCCTCTCAGCTTCAAATCAACTTGAGAAAGTGAGTAAGAAATATTGTAAAACAACAAACGATCTCCTCTCCAAAATCTAAAAAGATCATTAGGTGATTTATACTTTCAGTTGCTCTCGTCAAATTTCTTCCTGATTAATAAATAAGTGTATAACCAACTTGTGCAGTATTATCATTGGCATCCTTATCCCACTAGAATAATTTATTCTGACAAACGAGGAATCAGGGAAAAAATAAAGGGAATTGATTGATCAAATAATGGGATACGAATAATATTTCTTGCTTAATTACTTAGGACATAACACCAATAATTCTAATTTAATTCATCTAACTCCTTTGGGCTATAATATATGAGTACCCTTTATTTTAAAGGTCCTGGCCAAGGATTAGAGACAAGTCTACAAGTCTTCCTTCAGCTTCTTGTGCTAAACTCTTTTAATCAATAAATTTTAATTGTAATTATTCATAATAAATTGTTGAACTTATCTATAATTTATTTATTGGCTACTCTTTCCTCTTCCCTGTGCGAGATCTTCGATCTCAACTAAAACGAGGAACCCAATTAAAAAGGAAAGTATTTTGCGTTTTCCATGACGTAACAATATGTTAATTTATTTTGTAATAATTACGTAGTATACCGAAACTAAAAAAAAAACATACTGTATCATTAAGCAAGAATTTTTTTATTTAAAAAATTGCTTTCTACTGTATTCCTTATTCGAACAGGAAATTTACAATTTCTAGTCAAATTACCATTATTCACATTTCTCATGTAGATGCTAAACTCACCATGTTGAATAAAAACACGAATATTTTTGGTTAGAATACCATCACCTACAAATTCATAATGCATTGTAATTTTACAGAATCTGTCTGGAAACTTACATAACCTAAAAGTTGAATTCCATATTAAAAGTGGATATTCGTTAATGTTAGTGAAAACGTTACTTTGGGAGTAGGTAATAATCGGACCTACTCTGAAAGTGGTAAAATTACCAGAAATTTTTTTTAACATTTTCATTGATGTCAAAAATCTTCTTAACAAAAACTCCATGAATTTTGCATTTGATCAAAAAGTACTTGTTGTAAAATTATTGACCTTAATTTATTACTCATTAAGTAAAATTGTTCGATATTTTTCACAGATCCACCTATCCCATCAATCCCATTACACAAATTTCTGCCAATTCCATTAAAATCCATTTTTCTAACAAAAAACAGTTAATTTCACAGAACTTAAAAAAAAATCATTTTATAATTCTCTCTTATTTGTTAAAAAAGGTTAACTCCCTGTAATTGTTTCTTTTTGCGTAAATTCAAAGTAACACACGTATTTCTTTTTGTCCTTTACACACTTGGGAATACACTATTTAAAATTTATAAAAATTGTTTAAAAAACACAATGTAAATGTCACACAATATAGTTTCCAAAATTATTATAATTATTCTTAGAAAGACACAATGAAAATTTTAAATTTCACTTTTATTTAACAAAAATCTAAAGATTAAATTGGAAATGAATATTACCGATGTGTCGTGTATAAAGTAACCCTTATACTAAATGTTGAGTTTCGAAGGAAACTCTCAGAATTTGTCAGATTTTCAGAAAAGTTATTAGTAAAAGAAAGATAGGGATAAAAAGAAAGAGAAAGAGAGACAACACAGTGAAAGAATTAAAAACGAGGCAACTTTTTTGACATACCGTTCTGTGACATTTTTACTGGTTTCTTGAAAAATGTCGGATTTAATTGACCCAAATATTTAAATTGTGATGCATTATTACATTCTCATTCTAATGAGAAGGTATTGGTTTTATGTAAAATTTGACATAGTCGGTTTTCATCAAATCTCCACGTTTTGAGACCCCCTGAGCTAGAAAAAACGATTTTTACGAAGGTGTCTGTCTGTCTGTAGTCTGTCTGTCTGTAGCCACGATAACTTTCGAAAAAATGATCAGATTTGATTGAGCTTTGGCACAATTTTTTATGGCCGAAAAATAGAGAACGAGTTCGTTAACCAGCTATTTTGGATGAAAATCCAAAAAGTGAGCACATTTTGAAAATTTTTGAGACCACTTTTTGGAAGATTTGAAAATTCTATGTACGGTTATTAGTAGTACGCAAAATGATGAACAAAATATTTTTATGACTTTTCGTGATAAAAAAAAAATTACTGGAGTTATAGCATTTTCAAAATTCCAAAAAACAAACGAAAATGAACATTTTAAGCCGAAAAACGCACGATATGAAAAAAAGTCAAGAGGAGAAAAACGTTGATTCCTGAACACCCTATAATATTTTCATAACAACTTTTTGAATTTTTTGAAAAATAAAAAATTCAAATTTTGATCGCACAAAAAATTAATGAAAAATCAAAAAAGCCATTTTGCTGTAAAACTATGCAAGATACCAGAAAAGATTATCTCACCAAAATTGTGCACCTAAAAAAGATCTACAAATTTCTTATCATTCACTTTTTGATATGACGCGTAGTTTTTGTTTTATTCGTAAAAAACAGCATTGAAAATAGAAAAATCAAATTTTCAGACGAATATTACCAGCTACGAAAAAATGACCGAAACAAAATTTGTTCATCCAAGGAAGAGGTACAAATTTATTGTGACTCATGTTTCGATAGGATGCGTGGTTTTTGTTTTATTCGTGAAAATAACATTGACAGTAAAAAAAATCAAATTTTTGAAAAAACAATGCAAGGTACGAAAACATATAAACGAACAAAAATTGTGCATTCAAAAAAGACTTACACACCCGTAATCAATTTTTGTGGTAAGAATATATTCAAAATGAAAAAATTAACTTTTTTGATAAACGGCACAAGCTAAAATAAAATGTTAACTAATAAAATTTGTCGCCTGAATTATATCATTACTTTTCATTTGAAATCAAATACAAATTTAGTAATTTGTAGATGAAGAACATATAATACGAAGCACAAAGTGCGCGCTCAGTGTATTTACCAAATCGCACGCCGTAAGTGCGCTCAAACTTTTTTGTTTCTATCATACGGTTCAAATGATTTTCACATCAAATATCGAGCGCGAAGCGCGAGTGTCTGGATGAGAATGTGTTCCTTAAGGTCGATAGAACCTTGAGTAAATAAAGTTCCTTTTCAGTCTAAAATAAATTTAACAATCACTTAATATGTAGAGGTTTTGATAATTTTATAATATTTGCAAACAAACTTTTTCTTTTCATCGAAGTCGAACACGAAGTTCAAAAATCTAGCGGAGCCTAGCGTAAAGCGCGATGCAAATACGCCCTAGGCGCGCTCAAACTTGCGAGCGAAGAGAGCCGCGCGCGAAGCGCGCCATGAGAATGTGCCCGCAAGGCGGGCAGATTTTTTTTGTATTGGCATTAGGGTCTTATTATTATTATACCATTAAGCCATTTCCCTTTCGGGGTAGGCGTGACTTTCTCGGTTGGAAAAAAGTAATGTGTATATGGGTATATAGGTATAGAGTATATATGTATAAGCTGGATAGGTATATAGGTGTAAAGTAGGTAGGTATAAGGTAGATAGGTATATAGGTGTTAGGTATATATATTTCAGATTGGTCTGGAATTCTCGTGTTATTTATTTAAATGACACGTTTATTCCGAAACACTGCTCCGATCCAGGTTGCTGATCAATCTCTCTAGCGATCACCCCAAGTGAAGAGCCTCACAAAATTGTTATGTATGGTTCCCCACTTGGGCCCATTAGTATCGAAGGTCTCTGTTTCAGGCGTTATTCATTCTATTGTCACTCTGTTTACAAACTATTTGTCGCCACACTTTTCTGTCCTGGCATACTACTCTAGCTTCTTTCACGTCCATGCATTTTTTCATGCAAGCTCTTGTGTTTCTATGGCTTCTTATGTCTCTTCGGATTAATGTCTCGTTTACAGATTCTAACCATTCTTTCGGCGGTCTACCTCTGGGCATTCTGCCATTAACTTTACCTTTATACACTTGTTTGGTCAGTCTTTCATCTTTCATTCTTTCAAGATGACCGAACCATCTTAACTGATTTCTTTTCCATGTGTCAACTATTGTCTCTTTTGCACCACATTCTTTGAGGATTGTCTCGTTCCGGACTTTGTCCATCAGTGTTTTCCCGCATATTATGCGCAGAGGTTTCATGCCGATCGCGTTAATTTTACTCCTGTCCTTTTCTTGACAGGTCCATGTCTCGCTCGTATAGTACAGTCGGTACGAATATAGAATTATGTATGGCCATTTTAGCTTTTTTTTGATACGTTTTTGTTTCTGAGAATGGACCCTGTTCTAACGATAACCTGCTTACCCTTATTTATGCGCCTATCTAACTCCCCATCTATTTTTCCGTCGCTAGTGAATAGACTACACTGCTAAAAATGTTTGGAATTCTCCAACACTTCTACAATACAAGCGTAAGGTAAAATTGCAAACACGGTATTGGAATGCCGAAATTGCAATACATGCATTGTAAGTGCTGTAAATCGTGAAGCACCGTCGAGCATTCCAATACATGTATTGTAGAGTTTATAAATCGAAAATTGTGCACAAGGAATTCACGGAATTTATGGAATTCGCGGAATTCACTAAATTTATGGAACTCACAGAATTCATGGAATTCACAAAATTCATGAAATTCATGGAATTCACGAAACTTATGGAATTCACGGAATTCACTACATTCATGGAACTCACAGAATTCATGGAATTCACGAAATTTATGGAATTCGCGGAATTCACTAAATTTATGGAACTCACAGAATTCATGGAATTCACAAAATTCATGGCCAACGGCCATACCACGCTGAAAAACCCAGTTCTCGTCAGATCACTGAAGTTAAGCAGCTTTGGACGCGGTTAGTACTTGGATGGGTGACCATTCAAGAATACTGAGTGCTGTTGGCGCATCGTGGGTGTGGTGAGCCCACACTTGTAGTTATTTATAACTACAAGAAAACTATCCACCTACAAACACTACCCGAATCGGGTAGTGTCACGCCTACCCTGAAAGGGAAATGGCTTAATGGTATACACATGAAATTCACGAAATTTATGGAATTCACGGAATTCATGGAATTCGCGGAATTCATTGAATTCATGGAACTCACAGAATTCATGGCATTCACGAAATTTATGGAATTCATGCAATTCACGGAATTCATGGAATTCACGGGATTTATGGAATTCGCGGAATTAATGGAATTCAAGGAATTCACAAAATTTATGGAATTCACGGAATTCACTAAATTTATGGAATTCGCGGAATTCACTAAATTTATGGAACTCACAGAATTCATGGCATTCACGAAATTTATGGAATGTACGAAATTTATGGAATTCAAATGCCAACGGCCATACCACGCTGAAAAACCCAGTTCTCGCCAGATCACTGAAGTTAAGCAGCGTTGGACGCGGTTAGTACTTGGATGGCTGACAATTCAAGAATACTGAGTGCTGTTGGCAGATCGTGGGTGTGGTGAGCCCACACTTGTAGTTATTTATAACTACAAGGAAAATATCCACCTAGAAACACTACCCGAATCGGGTAGTGTCACGCCTACCCTGAAAGGGAAATGGCTTAATGGTATACATACATACA